>JAOPHQ010000323.1:155000-160155 GCA_030340625.1 Merluccius polli | reverse complement strand
ATATATATATATATATATATATATATATATATATATATATATATATATATATATATATATATATTACACATATACATATATATATATATATATATACACATATACATATATATATATATATATATATATATATATATATATATATATATATATATATATATATATATATATATATATATATATATAATCCACGTGAAGTACATCGCGTGTATTGCGCCTGCGCTGCTCGAAGGAGGTCCAAAAAAAAAAAAAAAATTGCCACACTTAAAATGGCGCCTTTCAGATTCCGCCTCGGAACCTTACGTAACGCGTGCATAAATGACGTGATGCGCGCGGCGGCCGCACCGCCGTGTTGACAGTAGCAGCAGCAGCAGGAGTTGTCAGCGCAGCGGCCACCATCCTCGCAGCCGAATGGACTAGCCGTAATAACGCTGCTAGCCGACAACCACTTCCTCCTTCTACACCCGCGCCGCCGCCGCCCGCCGCCCACAGTGTGCACGCCACGCAACATGGCGGACGACCAGAGCTCCCAACCCTGGTCCATCGACAAGGATGATTACATTCTCAACGAGGTGATAGGTGAGTAAGCTAACGATGCTAGCGCTCGCGCTCCCGGGTGGACGTGAGAGAGAGAGCGAGAGAGAGAGAGAGAGAGAGAGAGAGGGGCTAGCTAACGGCTACCCCCCCCCCCCCAGACCTTGGCCTTGTGTAGCCGGAGACGCCGTTTCTCCACCGGTGGCCCCTCTGAGGTCCGCAGTGTAACGCTATCTCCCCCATCTCCGCCGCCAAGCATGAAGGCGGCGGCTAAGCTAGTGGAGGCTAAGCCAGCCGAGTCCCCCGGCGAGCGGCGGCGGCGGAGGAATGTGGAGACGGGGTGGTGGTGGTGGTGGTGCTCACGATGGGCTCGACTTATGATGTGGCTCAGTAGGTCACACAGTAGTAGGTGGTGTTTGGTCATCCGGGGGGGAAAAAAAGGGGCATGTGATCCAAAAACCAACCCCCCCCCCCCACACACACACACACAATAGATGTGTATGTATGAGTGATTTTCTTGACTTAATGTCTCAATGATTTAGGAGTGCAGTACAGGACGTTTCTTGTCTTGCTGTCAGTGTCAGTCACCTTAACCACCCTCTCACCCCCCCCCCCCCCCCCCCCCCCCCCCCCCCCCACACACACACACACACACACACACACATAAACAGGCAGTGGAGCCACAGCGGTGGTCCAGGCGGCCTACTGCGAGCCCAGGAAGGAGAAGGTGGCCATCAAGCGCATCAACCTGGAGAAATGTCAAACCAGTATGGACGAGCTCCTGGTAAGTAAAGTAACAATGTGCCCTCCGCCGCGCCGCACAACACCGGGCCGTCTTTTTTCCCGCCAACGCCAGTAGTGCCGCCACTCCTCTGTGCTTTTTCGATGCGCTGCACCCCAGGCAGATAAGTCAGTGTCTGGTGTTGGTGTCTGTGAGTGAGATGTCTGTTGGTGGTGATGGTGGTGCTGGTGATGGTGGTGGTGGTGTCAGACACTGCCACCCTGGGCAGTGTCTGGGTGTCTGTGTTGGCTGGCCTAGGAGTGACATAACCCAGGTCGCAGTCTCACAGTCCAGCCTCCGCTCCTCTGAGGCGCTGCCGAATTAGGCTCAGGGAACCTGGAGGAGAAGAGAGGCGGAGCCACCAAAGCACATCCATGGTTACTGTCACTGGTGGTATGCCATAGCTCTGGTCTTTGAAGTGGACCACTCGAGTGTCGATTGGTGGATTTCTTTGTGAGTGAGCAGCTTGGGATCGCAGCCCAACGGGGAAAGCTGTTTGTTTTTGTTTTTTGAACATTAGGGGGTGAGGATAGTGCAGTGTGGCTAGGGTGTTCGACTCCCAGCTGAAGGGTACTGGGTTCGATTGACCCAATGTCCACACAGTGAGTCTACCTGTAGGCATCCTTGAGCAAGATGTCTCCCCAACCCCCCAACCTGCTCCTCAAAGGATAACTTTTTTGGTATTTTTCAACCTGGACCCAAGGAGAAGTCTCGCTGTGGACTCTCATTGGCGAGACTCGGTTAGACACAACAACAAACGAATCAAGCAAAAAGTAAAGACGAATGGTTTTTATTTCTCTGTAGGGATCCTTTCCATAATGTTGTCTGACACATACAAACAAACAAACAAACAAACGAGCACTTTTAGACAACGTACATCGACGGGGCGCTAATACCCCGTAGTTTTACATCGCTGCCCGTTTCTGGCCGGCGGCTGAAGCCCTCTCGCTCAGTACTGGACCAGCGTCAAAAATTGTTGTCCGCATTAGACCCAAAGTGGGATGGGAAAATAAGGTTCCAGGTTTAAAAATCCCGAAGTGATCCTTTAATGATGATGTATCTGAATCTGCACCGTAAGTCCCTTTTGGATGAGGAAGTGCAGGCTAAGCGTCTGTCTGTTTCCGTCTCTTGCAGAAAGAGATCCAGGCGATGAGCCAGTGTCATCACCCCAACATAGTCTCCTACTACACCTCCTTCGTGGTGAAGGATGAACTGTGGTTAGTCATGAAGCTGCTCAGCGGCGGTGAGTACTCTGTGTGCTGCTTTCTTGCATTTGTTCTTTTTTTCTCTTTTCTCGCTCTTCCCCTCTTTTTTTTTTTTCTTTTACTCTCTTTCACTCTCGCTCGCTGGCTTTTTCTCTTTTGCGCTCTTTCTTGTTCTCTCGCTCTCCCCTCTCTCTCTCTCTGTCTCTGTCTGTCTCTCTCTCTCTCTCTGTCTCTCTGTCTATCTCTCGCTCTCCTCTCTCTCTCTCTCTGTCTCTCTGTCTATCTCTCGCTCTCCTCTCTCTCTCTGTCTCTCTCTCTCCCTCTCTCTCTCGCTCTCCCCTCTCTCTCTCTATCGCGCTCTCCCCCCCTTCTCTCCATCGCCCCCCCCCCCCCCCCTCTCTCTCAGCGGATGCTTATCTTGAACTTGTCTTTGTCCTGTTTAACCTATTTCTAATCTAGCTATGAGACCTGAATGTTTACATTTCCATTAGAGGTCGGTGGTTTCCCTTATTACTCTGTAAACAGCGTAGATTCTAGTCATCTATTGCTTTGGGTTTTTTGGTTCACAACACTGTCACCCAGAAAGCGCACATGCTATGAAATTGTTTTTCCCTTTCTGTAAACATATAATATCAATAATAACTTCAACCGCGATCTCAAACGTCAATATGGAAATCATTCCTCCGTTGCGGTCCCTCTCTCGCTCCGTCCTATGCAGAAGGAACCTCAGTACAAGTTTAGTTCATTACATTTATTTGTCAGGGGCCCTATACAAAAACATTAATCCCGCACGAGGAGAAGTGATGCGTTGTACCAGATCTAACTACAAGCTCATTCCCATCTGCAGTCGACACAAACACGAATACAATTAGTACAAATACAGGTTCAAAATACAATAAACACAAAAAATCCCCAACAATGCAACAAACAATATGCAATATTTTTGAAAAACTCCCAATCCGACCTCTCTCCCTGTCAACAGCTTCCAGCAATCACTCCCTCCCTCCCTCCCCAAATATCACCTACAAGTCATGCATGTAGACGTCATGCTCCGCCCCCTAACGCTCCCCCCCCCTCCTCTCTCCGCCCCGCGCCGCAGGCTCAGTGTTGGACATCATCAAGCACATCATCTCCCGCGGGGAGCACAAGACCGGCGTGCTGGACGAGTCCAGCATCGCCACCATCCTGAAGGAAGTGCTGGAAGCCCTGGAATACCTCCACAAAAACGGACAGATTCACAGGTCAGTCCCCCCCCCCCCCCCCCCCCCCCCCCCACCGGGACGCTGCTGTTTAAGCTGTAGACGCGTTTTTTTATACACAGGCGACTCGTAGTGTATTTTAGATCCATAACCTCTTGGCTGGGAGTCAAATACGACCTGGTTGTAGTGAAGGCCCAACCAGGTCGCTACCAGTTCAAATCCTGAATCCTGAACCAGAGTTGGTTTGGGGGGGGGGGGGGGGATCATCTTCGTGGCGGTTCGCTGAATTGGCGCCCCGGCTAAAACGATTATTGGCGGCGGCGATTGCAAGCATTCCTCTTCGCCGCTCCCCCTTGGCTGTTTTCACGTGGCCATGGATCAGGCCCTTCAATATTTAATACACTGGAAATGTATAATTGAGGAGGCTTGTTTTACATAACCGCCGTGTCCCAGGAACACGGCGCTGCCGCTGAGACCCAGGAGGAATGGCTACTGCCGTCGATTGTGCCGTTTGCTCCTCCTGTGTACTTTACACATTGTTGTTTGTTTCCAATGAACACATTTTCTTCTGGTTGCTTGTTTGGTCTAGTTTAGGTTAGTATTGGAAATCGAAATGGAATATCTTAGTTTTATTTTGGTGGGCTTACATGTTTCCTTAAACCCCCCCCCCCCCCAAAAAAAAAAAGAAAATCATGAACTTGACTTGGTTCAGCCCTTGTGATCTGCTAGATGCTGGTGGCTCAGTGCTAAACAGACACCGCTCAGAAGTCCAAGGGAGGAGGGGTGGAGCTGGTTGAGATCAGATGGTCTGGATAACTGGGTTACCCTCTTTGTGTGTGTGTGTGTGTGTGTGTGTGTGTGTGTGTGTGTGTGTGTGTGTGTGTGTGTGTGTGTGTGTGTGTGTGTGTGTGTGTGTGTGTGTGTGTGTGTGTGTGTGTGTGTGTGTGTGTGTGTGTGTGTGTGGGGGGGGGGGACACTTGATGCTTGTTTTTCCACTCCAGGCAGACAGTGGAATGATGGCTTGCAGGGTGTTTCTCATGCACATGTCATAGATATGCGTTTGTGTGTGTGTATGTACACACACACGGTGCGATGGTGTGTTTAGTTTACCATGTCGCTGTCTCATGGTTGTGACCTGGCTCCAAGACCAGCGACTCACCATCTTTAATTAAAGATGATGAACAATAATTGATGATTCGACAACTAACCCATCGCATGTCTTTCTAGGGATCTGAAGGCGGGAAATATTCTTCTTGGAGATGATGGTTCGGTGCAAATTGCAGGTAAACTTGTGTTTTGTACATCAAGCGCTAGTGTTTCCTCGTAACTTCCTGCTTGGTTAGTCTCTATAAGAAGCTGTATAAACCACACGGGTGGCAGATGGATTTCAGTGTGTGTGTGTGTCTCTGTTCTCTCTGTTCTCTCTCGCTCTGTTC
>JAOPHQ010000323.1:0-152500 GCA_030340625.1 Merluccius polli | reverse complement strand
GCCAACTGCTGCTGAATTGCTGAAGCATAAATTCTTCACCAAAGCCAAGGTGAGCAACCTGCCCTTTCTTGTTTGTTTTTGATTTTAGGGGATCATAAAGTTGCTAAGCTGCACAGTAAAATGATGTTTTTGTAACGTTTTCCTGTTGCAGAACAACGAGTACCTGCACGAGAGGCTCCTACAGAAGGGCCCCACTATCACCGAGCGATCGAAAAAGGTCCGACCTCCACTGCTGTTTTAATTCGTTGGTTCATCTCCCTGGGCAGTTCCTTGAACTCCACTAGTCTGCACAGAGATCAGGCATTGTGTAGTCTTCTGGCCTTGACCCTTGACCTGTATATGTTTATGGTGTACATTAAGATTGCCAGATTGTCTGGCATGATGACAACTAATGGGTCCACTAATATGATGCTTCACTGGACCTTGCCAGTGGGAGTGCCCGCCCAGACTGGTGGTCCACTCCGTAGCATTGGGTCCCAGCAGCACCATGGTAGTCATGATGGCCAATTGGAAATGGTCAGGTCTGGTGGAGGGGATGCTAAACGTGATTCTGGATGTTTTTTGTTCTGGATGTTTTTTGTTTTTTGTTCCTGGATGTTTGTGATTTCTAAAGTGAATTCTGGGTGTGGTTTGGGGTGCAGGTGGTTCTAAAGAGGGGTGTGTGTTTTTGGGGTGCAGGTGGTTCTAAAGAGGGGTGTGTGTTTTTGGGGTGCAGGTGCGCCGGGTGCCTGGCTCCAGCGGGAGGCTCCACAAGACGGAGGACGGCGAGTGGGAGTGGAGCGACGACGAGCTGGACGAGGAGAGCGAGGAGGGCAAGGCAGCCGTGGCCGCCCTGCGAGTCAGTCCACACACACACACACACACACACACACACACACACACACACACACACACACACACACACACACACACACACACACACACACACACACACACACACACACACACACCTCTATCCACAGAGACTGTATCAGGATTGGGCGTGGGTTGTAATTCCTTGGTTCAGAGGGGAATCCTGTGGTGGTCATCGTGGGGCAGCAGAACAGTTTGGATGTGTGGGATCGGTGTCTTCATGTGCTGTAATGGAGGACGTGTAGCTGGGGAACACTACTGGGCGTTCAGTTGAGGCATGTGGTGATTTCCATAATGGGCCAAATGATTTTTTAAATACCACCGTTCCTCGTGTTGTAGGTGGTGCGGGGGGGGGGGGGAAACACTGCATGTTGGTTTGGTTTTTTTTTTTAATCGATTGATTTTTAATCTTGACAATCTGTGGTGTCCGTTCTGCAGTCACCCCGGGTGAAAGACGGATCGCAGAACATGGAGGTGAGTCCAATCATTGCGGACGCGACGCGCCGAAAATTCACAAAATTTCATAAACGTTAAATTGAATGTCCCCAACACCGAGGATCTGCTGTGTGTGTGTGTGTGTGTGTGTGCGGGTGCGGGTGCGTGTGCGTGTCATATTCGTCTTTTTTTCTTTCTGGCTTTGATTGGATGAGACCGAAAACATGTTGACATTTAAAAACCAACCCATTGTTTATGTGCTGGCGGTGCTCAGCTGTTCCCGCCCTCAGTTGGTACCTCTGGTCATCTACAGCCAGGGGAGGCCGGGCCCCCAGCGCAGGCCGGCCCTACGGGGGGCGCCGACCCTCCAGCCCCACCTCCTCAGACTGTAGCTCCGCCCCCAGCAGCAGCAGCAGCTCCTCCCCCTCCCCCAGCAGCTAGCCCCTCCCACACACCCGCTGCACAGGTGAGGCCCTCAGACCAGAGCAATTTGATTGCGTAATGATGCTCAAGCTCTTTTGTTCCTTTTTTTTTGTCCGTAAGTGAATACAGGAAGTAGTGTTGGTGATGATTTGTAATTACACAGAAGGATATAGGAAAACATTAATTCATAAAATGAGTTTACATTACTCATTTATAAAATATTATATATATATAACGTAAATCAATGTTCTTTTCAGTTAAGTAGAGCGCAGTTAAGAAAGACAAGACAGTGAGTGGAAATTACATGTAGCAAATCAGCCGGACTCGAACCCGCGTCGCTACAAGGCGTACTGCCGTTAGCGTGCTAATGGGTGGAGCCGCCGAACGGCCAGTTATCCATCAGTTAATCCGAGTGGGCTGCTTCAGCGAGGGCGACATCGTTGTCACTGACCCGCTGCGTAGTGACACACACTCCCGTCTCCACAGGAAGCGGTGGTGGTCAACACAAACGTCCCCATCAGTCTGGTCCTGAGGTTAAGGAACCTGAAGAAGGAGCTCAACGACATCCGCTTTGAGTTCATGCCTGGAAGAGGTCAGTCTCGGTCTATAATCTAGCGGTTGAGGGGGTCAAGTCCCAGCCCAAAGGGCCCTGGGTTCGATCCCCGTGGCCCCGATATCTTATCTTATCCATATCCTCATTTTTTTCCTGCGTCTCTGTGTTCAGACTCCGCTGACGGTGTGTCTCAGGAGTTGGTCTCTGCCGGCCTGGTCGACGGGCGGGACTTAGTTATCGGTACGTAACGGTTGGACCACTTCCTGTTTCCTGTTTCCTGTTTAGTCGTTTTTTGTTGGTGTTTTTGCACCTGAAACAATCTGAAATGGTCACTTTTCAGTCTTTGGTGTTATATGCTTCCTGTTTCAATATTTCAATGTTTTATTGAGCACATTTTTAAAAATATAATTTTAATAATATGATGTTCTTTATATTCATTCATTAAGTGGCCGCCAATCTGCAAAAGATCGTTGACGATCCCCAAAACAACAGGAATGTGACTTTTAAACTGGTAAGAGAACACGCTTAATCCTTCAGTTAAACGTACAATAAATGAAGTAGTCCTTTCATGGCACAACATCTTTTGACAAATAAGTCTCTGCCTCTGATGGTTTTCATGTTTTGTTATCCCTATTTTCTATTGACTGGTAGTTATTGTTTGCGGTGTTGAGGAGCATTGCTGCTGGTGACTGGTGCTTGTTGTTCAGTCAACAAATCCAACTTTAGATTCACATCTGAAGTCTGATGGCAGGCGAGCTCAAATCTAGGCATTTCATTTTCTTTTGCTTGAAATTAGTTTTGACTAGGGATGGGAACGACACGGGATTTGGAAAGTCGATTGTCGAGGCCCTTGTGTCGACTTTTTGTCGAATTGTCGGCCCCTTTTTTTTTTTTTTTTTCAACAGCAGCAGCAATGCGGAGGGTGGAAAATATTCGACACTGTTGCACTAGTTCATTTTAGGCTCAAAAACATGGCTGTAATGTCCAATATATATTGACCCTTAAAGCAGTGATAATAAAAACGAGAGAAAGTGAAATAAATTTAAAATGTTTATTCTCAGATCCTTACAAATAGCATGTACATTCCGCCGTTACATTCACACTTTGAAGGCGTCCATGCTGCTGCTCTGTGATAATGAAGACGACATCGGGTGTTTTTTGTCGAGGTGCGCCTGCATCCCTGACGTGGATGTGTGAAAAGCATAGTCCTTGCTGCACAATTTGCACCTCACTAACTTATCGTTGACTTTGATAAAACTCCTCCACACCTTGCTCTTGCTCCCCGCCGCCATGTTGACTGTCGCCTGTCCCGCGCACACGCTCCCGTCACGTTAAGTTGAATGAGGGTCAAGTAGCGATCTCATTTAGAAAAAGTAGATTTGTTTTATTTATAATATTGTATTCCATTTTAGGAAAATTGGCACCGTATAATGTGTATTTTGATAGGAAATGTAATAAATTAAAAGCAAAAAAAAAAAAAAAATCCCACAAGCCCCGCCCCCTCGACAAATCGACACTCTATTTTTTTTGTCGAGGGGAGCATGTGTCGATTTTTTGTCGATTTGTCGACATAAAGTCCCATCCCTAGTTTTGACCAATCATGTTGCTGGGGGCAGGGATCTGTAGAAGGGGACTGAGAACTAAAACCATACCATGGTCTTCCCTTTGTCGGGATCCCTCCTTGGCCAACGGCGAACGCAAACTAAACCTGTAGAAACATATTCTGAAGTAGAAATACATTTGTTAAAATTGTCTTCTTGCCACTCGCAAATGGGTTTAACTTCAGAAGAAGTTAACAAAACAGGAAACACTGCGTAACTCGGCCCCTCGCCCTCGCTGGTTCCCGGCCCAGACGCTGTGCGGTCTCCCCCCCCCCCCCCCCCCCCCCCCCCCCCCCCCCCCCCCCCCCAGAGGTTCGGCTGTAGCGTCGTCCAACATCTGGATCCGAGATGAATGGGACGTAAACCTGAGCTGACTCTGTAACTTTAGTTCGCCTTGTGTCTTTATTTCCCAGGCGTCTGGACTGGAGGAATCTGAAATCCCTGATGACATCAAACTCATGGGATTCGCCCAGCTCAGCATCAGCTAACTCACACAGAGACCCCCGGAAAACAGCAACAACAGCAACAGCAACAACGGCAACAACAAAAAATGAAAAAATTAAGAAAGGAAAAAAGGACAGCGATTAATGGTATTGCACAGCTGCATTATTTCTCAATTCCAAGAAACCACTACTGCCAAAGAGGGGAGGTCAAAGGTTAAACACCCCCCCCCCCCCAACCGGCATGAGAGCGGGAAAGCTACGGCGGGCGCGGGCCACAACGAGAACGAGCCAAGCTCAACACAGGAATCTTTACTTGAAACGTTTACAGTGCGCCTATACGTGGGAGACCGCAATCAACCTTCATCGGCTTATCTCCCCCCACCACCACCACCCTGTCCTGGTTTTGTTTTTTTGGTTCTGCGTTGGGATTTTTCTTTTCTTCTCCACCCCCCTCCCCACCCCACCGCCTCTCCTTTTTTCCGTTTTATTTTTTATACACGAGCACAATCCAAACCAACTCCTGCCAGTCCTGGAAGTGATTTGCCTTTCGTTTATCTTTTATTTTCGTTCTTTTTCTTCATTTATTTTTTTATCAACTGTGCCACAGGACTCACTATATAGTGTTTTGTTTTTTTTCCTTCTCGACCTTACGGCACTTTACGCTACTCTATGGATTTAATTAAGTGTAAAGCTTGCCTTAGCTAGTTCAACTATAGATTTAGTGTGATTGGTTGATTTAATGGTGGAGAAAAAAAACACATTGAGTCGACTGTTAATTAGCGGTTGTATATTGTGAACGGACACCTACGATAAGATTTACGCCTCTTTTAACATTGGCATTAAAACAAGAATTCATGTGTTGTGAAGACATTTTTACTCCTGCAACTCACTCACAGTTCATTTTTAGTCTCTGAGGGCATTTGGGCTCATAAGGAATATGTTCACAAGATGGAAAGTTTCCAACAACGAAGTCATGTTTAGCCAATACCAATATCAGTTGGGACGGGGAAGGGGATGTCCTGACACAAGTCTGCTATCGGTGAAAACATATCCGTGTGTATGCACTTGGAAGCTCTCCAACTGCAGTAAAAACAAATACAAATACAGCAGTAAATCTCCCGTCGAAGGGGTTTCACCTTCAAGGACATGCTTATCTTAATCGAGTAGAAATTAATCTGATTTAGATTATTATTATTTTTTTTTTTACTATGCAATAGTCGGTCAGCTTCTCACTCTCGGTTTCCACTGATTCCCGGACATATCTGAGGTTTTCGGCGTGTGATCCCTCGCCACCAATGAATTGACGATGGAGTCACAGACATTGACTGTTGTTGGGATCTATACCGTACAAATGTATCCACATTTTGATTGATTAACCTAAAAAAAGTAAATGTATTATTACTCTTGGCCAAGCTGTACCATCAAGTAAGATAGTCTTATTCCATTTGCAGCTATTGATTAAGAACTGGGAGGGTGTCCTATAAATTGTTGTGATGATGATGACGAAGGTAGATCCCCAGGACAGTGAATCTCTGAGCGCCGTGTGCACGCGTCATGCGCTCTCTGGCAGAGGAGGTCTGTGCACTGAAATCTCCATGGGTAGTTGTGCTCGTAGTTAATGCGTTTAGTTTTGTTCTTCAGGAGCTGCTTGGTTTTGGTCATCACTATAGGCGGGTTGTTTGGACGACGCTTGTGTCCGTGATTAAAGAGCTCACTCTCCCACAAGTCTGTGCTGTCACTCCCAGGGCGGCCGGAGGCGGTCCTGAGCCGCGCCGCAGCCCGGCGCGCTGGTACAGTTGTAAATGGTGTATTTAAAAAGAAAAAAAAAAGTGTTTCTTTCAAAATGTTCCGATAATGGCAACTTTGTGCTCACACACACAAACACACACACACCTTGTTTGCGTTTCTGAGTTTGTCATTGTGTTTTTTGAATAAAAATCAAAACATTTCAGTTGTAAACAATGAAAATGGAGCATAGCTAGTTGTCGTCATGGAGAAGACCCATTCAGTACATAAACCACCACATACATTTTTTTTTTATTTCTGTTTTGTTTTTGTTTACTCTTGATTGTTTCCACCATTGGCCTTGTTGTGCTTGAACATTAACTAATTGTGCACAGATGGTTTTAATTGGCACCTTATCGATATATATGTTAACTTAGCTTGTTTTAATTGCGATGGGGGGGTGGGGGGGGGGTGGTGGAGGTGGAGGTGGTGGGTGTGACCTCACTACAGTGCTGTCCTGTCATAAAATATGCATTTGTTCTCTCGCTGATGTGGACTGGTGAAATCCAATTTGAAAATATCAATCGTGTTGTTTCCTCACGTGACGGTGAACATGGTACAAGTTACATCACCATTAGGCCTATACACCTTTTTGTTCTTTTTTTTTTTTGTTTCCTGTGTTTTTGGTTTCTGGTCAAATAACTGATGAACTGGTGTTTGAATTGATTG
The DNA here is from genome assembly GCA_030340625.1 of Merluccius polli. NCBI lineage: Eukaryota > Metazoa > Chordata > Actinopteri > Gadiformes > Merlucciidae > Merluccius > Merluccius polli. The sequence goes on along the minus strand of JAOPHQ010000323.1, from coordinate 145,739 downwards.
TCGGCAACACTTTTTGTTTTCAATAAATTTGCCCCCTTTTTTTGATTGTTTACTAATGATAAAAGCCGCTGTCTGGCCTCGAAATTTCACAATTTTCCACAGTTGATTGGCAATATATATATACATATATTTTTACAAATCATTAAAAGTTCAAATGTTCTTTCATGTTTTCTTTATCCTCAATTGTGCAAGTCTCGCATAAATGTTTCTAAACAAACACCCTCTGTGATTACAAGGTTAGACTTCTGTCAGAAAATCCCGTCAATGAAATCCCACATTTACATTAGCTAGTTGTTGAGGTTCGTCAAATGTACACCAAAAATGGTTTTGAGGAGCTAAATAAAGTTACATGATGGAATTCACATTGCGTCTTTTCTGTTCAGTTCAAGTTTATGAGTCAGTCATAGCGTGATCATAAAAGGTGTAATGGATAAAGATGGTTAAACATTGATCTCTCATCAAGGCGGTGACACTCGACAAACCCATATTTAAGCCCCGTATTGTCGGACGCCGGCTGGCGTGGAGATGGCAAACTTTGGTGAGATCCTCCAAGCCGCAGGGGATTTTGGACTATTCCAGAAGCTCCTCATCTTGGCTCTCGGCTTTCCAAATGTTTTACTGGCCGTTTCTTTCGCCAGCGTCCTCTTTGTGGACTCCGACCCAAAGCGCCACTGTAACACGGACTGGATCCTGGCGGCCGGTCCCAACCTAACGGAGGAGGAGCAGCTCAACCTGACCGTTCCCCGGGAGCTGGACGGCTCCCTCAGCCGGTGTCTGATGTTCTCCCCGGTGGACTGGACCCTGGACTCCATCCGCCAGTACGGCCTCAACCACACCACCGCCTGCCAGGACGGATGGGTGTACGACCAGACCCTGTATCAGGCCACCATAGTCACCGATGTAAGTCGTATAGTGAAATGTCCCCAACGCAACACATGTCACACGCTCATTGTCATGACAATAACAACAACAACAACAACAACAACAACAACACCCCCATCTGATACTAGCTGTGTTTTTCTGTTTTCCATCGCAGTTCAACCTGGTGTGTGACAAGGCCCATTTGGCTGGGATTGCGCAGACGGTCTTTATGTCTGGCATTCTGGCCGGTTCCTTCATATTCGGACCTGCGTCGGAACCGTGAGTATAGCGCTTGGCGACGGTGCCGGGATGCGGCCGCGTTTCATTTCATCGGCGCCACAGTTTGGGGTCAAAGGTGACGAAGCTCCCTGTTCTGTGACTCCAGGCTCGGCCGCAAGACGCTCATACAGGCGCCCACATGCCTCTTGATGGTGTTCACCCTGGTCTCCGGGCTGTCAGTCAATCTCTACATGTACCTGGCGGCGCAGTTCATGGTCGGCGTCTCCATTGGCGGCTACAGAATCAATGCCAGTGTATTGGGTGAATTATTTATTACATTTATCCTTGATGGTTTTGGTTTTGGTAGAAGTATTAGACATGACTTGGATAGCCCTTTTCAAGCATGCAGCACTTGAAAAGTTTTTGTAGCTTCTCCAATTTTGATTGTACAGTTTGAATGTAAGTCGCTTTGGATGAAAGCAGGCCTATCTGATCAAAATGTGTTAGTTAGCAAGTTACTAAAAGTTAAGTATCCTTTTTGGCAGCTAGGGATCTCTATATTTCTCAATCCATAACTAGTCTCAAAGTGTCTGTCTGTGTGAATGCATCTGTGTGTGTGTGTGTGTGTGTGTGTGTGTGTGTGTGTGTGTGTGTGTGTGTGTGTGTGTGTGTGTGCTAATAACTGATAGTGTGACACGTGGCGTTCTATGTGTTCGCCATAGGCACCGAGTGGCTGGGGATCACCAAAAGGTCCTTCGCTCCCTGCGTGAACCAACTGCTGGCGTCTATAGGCCAGTGTGCGACGACCGGCCTGATGTACGGCGCCAGGGACTGGAGGCTGGCTCTGTACATCTTATCAGGACCCGTGGCCGTCGTGTCTATTTATACATGGTGGGTCATGCGTTGTCTTCTGTGGTTGATTGGTTAATTGATCACTAATGCACAATGACGAGGCGTTGGTTTTGACAGACGATGAGGTTCCCCCCGATCACTGTTTTAATATGAACAACGCCGTCATATTATCAGACTTCATGATATTTTACAAAACCCATTAAAAATGTTAGCAAATAATTTGATGTTCATTGATATAGTTTTTTTGCTATGGGGATTTTATATAGATTTTTTCATGTTGATTAATGCTAAATAATGTTTTTTGTGTATAAACTATGTATTTTTGTCAGATTTTAGTGGGTATGCAAGTAAAAATATAATGTCAATATAATATGCCTTCCCGTTACAGATGGCTTTTGTATATATATATATACAGTATATATATATATATACGGTATATTTGTTTTACTCTTCCAGGTTAGCTAAGTGTTAAACTGCCACTTATATCGATCCAGGTTCATTCCTGAGTCGGCGCGGTGGTTGCTAACCAAAGGGAGACACAGAGAGGCCAAGGAGTGGATACTGAAAGCTGCTAAAATCAACAAACGTGTCGTCCCAGACAATCTCCTGGAATCGGTAGGCTGGTGTCATTATTTCATTTAATTTTTTAGATAACACGTTGTCCTTGTTGGCAAATTTCGATATGTCTTCCATTTAGGTAACCATAGACCAGGCAGTAAAAAGAGAAGGAATCAAGACCCTCTTTAAATCACCAACCCTGAGGAAATATATCCTTATAATGTCCTTTGCGTGGTACGTGAGTCTCCCTAACCCTATCCCAAAAAACCTACTCATCTCACTTTCTTGTTTAGTGAATCACATTTGTTTTAACCATGTTATATTTGATGTTCTGTACTGAATTCTTGTTTTTTTTGGTCGGAATAAAGGTTTTCAACAAACCTGGGCTACTACAGCCTCTCTTTGAATGTGGGCAACTTTGGTCTCAACATCTTCCTGGTGCAGTTGATGTTTGGGCTCAGCCAGATGCCCGCACAGCTCCTCTGCTTCTGCATGCTGGAGGTGTTGGGGAGGAAAAAGTCGATATTGTGTACCACCATCACTGGCAGTTTTGTCTGCTTCATTACTCTAGCCTTCTCTCAAGGTGCATCGACTCACAGAAATCACTCTGCACTGTCTACAAAGCACACAAAATACAACCCCAACCCAAAAACATAAGCATAACGCGACTCAAACCCTAAAACCTAACCCTAACCCCACCCAAACCTGAAAGCCTAACCCTTTGCCCATACCCTAATACCAAACCCTAACCCTTAAAATCAAACCCTTGCACCAAAAACCAAACCCTAAAACCTAACCCTAATAGGAAACCCTAACGCTAAAACCAAACCCTAGAACCAAAAAACAAACCCTAAAACCAAACCCTGACAGGAAACCCTAACCCTAAAACCAAGCCCTAAAACCTTAAAGGGAAACCCTAATCCTAAAACTAAATCCTAGAACCAAAAAAACAAATCCTGATAGAAAACCCTAACCCCAACACCACCCAAACCCTAAAACCAAACCCTAACCCCTACTACACCCGTTGATTTGATAACACTGCTGTTTGCTCTCACCTTAGAAAGATCTGTGGTCATCGCCGTCCTTGCAACCGTCGGACGTTTCCTCTTCACATGCTCTAGTTCAGTGTTCATGGTTTACGGCTCGGAGTTGTTCCCCACTTCAGTAAGGTGGGTACTAGGCACTAGTCCGGCGGTACTCTCCTTTCCTAGACACCTAGAAAAGAGCAGAGATCACTCATTCGCTTCTTTGAGTGAGTGAGTGAGTGAATGAATGAGTCCCTATTGTTTAAAGTTTCGGTGGCCAGTAAGTGGTGGTATATACGTGATCTCGCAGCGTTTCATTTCTTATACAGTGTTATAGAGGTGAGATATCTATGCCCTGGCGGTCATGCACTTCTAGGGTGACCTAGTCATGTTTTATTTCTTTACAGGCAGCAGGCTGTTGGTTTGTGCTCCATCATGGTCAGAGTGGCGGGGATGTTGTCTCCGCTGCTCAACCTGCTGGCGGTCCACCACTGGACCATCCCCATCATAGTGTTCAGCAGCCTCACCCTGGTGGGAGGAGCCCTCACCTTCCTGCTCCCAGAGACCCGGGGGAGAGAGCTGGCCGACTCCACCGAACAGGCAGAGGACCAGAGGAGGTAACAACTGATCCCTATCCAATCACAGGCCGAGGGCTTGGGGTGAGAGGGAGCGCACCATTGTGACCTGAGACAGAGTAGCACCATTTTTTTTTACTTGGTGGTGGTGGTGGTGGTGAGTACAGTGGAAATCTTCACGTCACACAGAGAGGGCTAGGAAGTAGTGTGTGCGCCCTCCAGTGGTGCGTTTTAGTTTTTCTTCTTATGTGTGGCATATATACAGTATCTCCACAAGGCATGATAGTCTCCACAGTTTCTTCTGTGTGTAAGCGTATTTCATTTTTCAACAGTTATACAACTAGTTATATAAATCTATAAGTTATATAACTCTACTTCACTTTGGGTTAATTTACCGCCATTACTGTTCACACAATGTATTTATTTTAAGGCTGTCAATCGATTAAAATATTTAATCGTGGTTAATCACATGATTGTCCATAGTTAATCGCAATGAATCACAAATTAATTGCACAATTTTCATCTGTTCAAAATGTACTGTAAAGGTCATTTTTCAGGTTTATAATAATTGTAATACCCCTATCAACATTGGAGTGGACATAATATGCTTGCTTTATGCAAATGTATCTATATTTCTTATTGGAAATCAATTAAGAACAAAAAACACTATGTAGTGTCCAACCTTTTTTCCAGCATTAACACAAAACAATGGACTAAACAATCCAGGGACCCACACAGGTCAAGCATTTACCAATATGCTCAAATCACAACTCATAGCAAACTCAAGCCAAAGAAACAATGCATCTCAAAAAACAGACTGTGCAAAAAAATACAAGTATAGCCTAACTGCAGTATCCAAAGAAGTTGAAGTATAACTGCAGTATCCAAGAGTCCTATTTCTGTAGTTTTCTTTCTTATACTCTCTTTCCACTGTTTCCTGCTGACTTTATTACCAAATATTTTCAATAGTATCTGTCTTCAGACTGCAGACAGGTAGGTGTGTCTTTGAGTGGGCATGTCTTGAGTAAATGTGGGTGTTTCTTTGAGTCACATAGGGTTAGGGTTAGGGTTAGTTATATAGTCACAGGTCAAGTGTTGATCTTATGATCAACAAGGAAGGAATGTGGAAAAATGCTAATTTTAAGGCCTTTGTGTTCTCCTTGCACAGATAGTTCCCTTCCTCTCTCCAATTGAAAGGTGTTAAGTTAGTTAGTATTTGCCACTGTAGCCACAAAGTGTGGTACTGAGGTTATACCAATCTCCTCACTTCTTTCTTGTGTAGATTCCTTTAGTTGTCTTACTTGCTCCTTGCAGACATCTCCATTTCCCCCCATCGTGTGTTGCAAAATAACTTGTCCTCTCCCGCCATGAGGCCTTCCTTTGTTGTACTGCCCACGATGTGAAAGTTTCCCTTTAATAATCATGTACACCCATTGTCTCTCTGAAGATGCTTGGTCAATGCTGTCTTCCCATGATCATGCTTCAGGATGACATGAGGAGGACATGAACAACCACACAAAACAGCAAAATATGTAGTTTGCTACCTTGTTCCATAAGTGAAGAGCGCTGCAGATAAAGTAAAACATTAGCCTTACATTAGGGGCTAATGTTTTACTTTGTTATCTTAAAGGACTTTGGTTTGTTTCAATTTCTACATCTTGTTTCTTTTTTTGCAGGAATATGGCCATCATGAAGAAAATAAGTGATCCAAACACACCTGAACAAACAAGTGCAAGAAGCTCTACGAAGCTCTAGTTGACATTAAACTAGGGTTGCCAACCGTCTGCAGGTCCGTTTCCTGTCACCATAGCAGCAACTGACTAGCTAGTCTGAACGAGGTCTTGGTGAGGTGTGGAGTGGAGCGATTGACAGCAGCCATGAAACGTTTCCAGAGTGGAAGTTATAAAAGAAAAAGGGAGGAGCAAGAGTTTAGGAAGAACTTACCTAAATTAACCAACTTCTTCCAGTCGAAGAATTCTTCCACGGAAGAACGTAATTTGGATAGTGTTGCAACAACATCTGCTGAGCTGGGTGGTGTAGCTAATGCTAGCTGCAGCAGCAGTGGCACCGATGCACTAATTGTAATACTACTGTTTTTTTATTGTCATCTATGGCAATAAATATTTGTGTGCACAGAGTATGCCTCAGTGTCCCATTATTACAGAAAAAAAGTGTGTTTTAGTTTTAGGGGTGTGTGTGTGTGTGGGGGGGGCCTCGGAATCCTTTGCCTTGGGCCTCAAAGTTTCCAGGACCGCCCCTGCACCCGTCCCATATTGAGCTGAAAAGGGACACACTTTGTCCCGTATTACTGTGAGAGTAAAAAAAAAGTCAGTAAAATGCCAATGGAAAATGAATAACAGGGCGCTTTATATGAACATTTACGGTAAACTTCTTTTCAGGCCCAGAGCAATTGAAAGAGAGAGTTGCGACACTCTTTGATCTCGCCGCCACGCGATCACGTGGTTCAACAGGTCCAAACAGATCCGTTTGAATGGTTTTCAGCGGGATGGACAGCAGCAGTCCTATATTTACAGCAATGTTCAGTAAATATTAACACATAATGTGCAATATTCAATATATATAATGTTGTGAAAAGCAGTTTCAAAAAATGAAATTCTTACTCACGCGTGTTCTTTAATGAAGCGATAGAAGAAGTTTTAGCTTTAAGAAATAATCAGTTTTATTGTTAACACCAGTATAATGTGCAGAGTTTTACAGAGAGTGTGTCAGTTCACAAAGTCTGCACACCAACTATCCCTGACCCAGGAAGTTATATACACAAACAGTGAAAACGTCATAAAGGACTGGCTCTTGACGTCTTCCCCCCTCATCCTTATGGTGTCTGGCTCCAGCGCCAGATTGTCGCCTCCGGGTATTATCTAAAAGATTCTTTACATGTACAGCGACAAGCCTGCCTGTTTTTCGCCATCATCTGACCTCACACTATCTACTCTACACATGTCATCAACAATGCACTCATTCCGATCCTGAGGAGCTGCCACCATGCTTACATGCCTCTGCTCATAGCTCATGACTCTGTCCTTCATCAGCAGAAAGGCACCGAGGTTAGTGTGACCCTAATTATTGGTCATATGGTAGATATAAAATATAACCATACCTTTAATAATAGCATTTCTGGGGAGTTGCGGAGAGACAGCATTGCATGTCTCTAATGCATACATACTGTAAATGTATTAATTTACACTGTAGTATGCATTCATATTTTTCTCATGCTTCTATGGTCATAATTACTCACATCCTAATGTTATGTTAGCTCGAGGTATGATTACGAATACAATGTTCACACTATAGATCAGATATACAGTCGTATAAATATGAATACACTACTGTTTATAGTGTTTACATCTGTTACTCTCTAGTGTTCACACCAGTGGGGGACTGTTTGAAGGGCAGGGGCGTAAAAAAAGGGCTCCTACTGCACGACGTGGGGCCCCACCAGTGTACAAAAAGCTATGATGCATATGTATGATGAAATAGTCTTCATCCTTGATTAAGATTAACATTATGTTATCAGGCGATCCAGATTAAAAGTATAACCACACCTCTATGATAAAAACACAGGAAAATATAAACCTCAACAACTCTCAAGCCTTAACAGTAGCAGAGGTGTCATGACTCTCTCTCTCTCTCTCTCTCTCTCTCTCTGATGGAGGTCCGCTCCCAAAAGTGTCTGAGTAAATAACTTTTTATTTAACAGAGAACACAAGCGGGATGACATTCAATGCATCTGAATGGTGGCCGAATCTTCTCCCAATCTGAGTCCGAATCCCCCAAAGGGGTCCGAAAATCTCTGCCCCCTCTCTAATGCACACACATCTTATAGGCCTGAGCCAGACCATACCATACTTGGCCCATTTCTGAGGGCCGACACTGCCCTCCCTGGCTAGCAGATAATGTTTGGATTTTATGACCAAGATAACCCCAAAGTCCCAGGACATGGGAGAGAGCTTTTAACATAAACAATTAGCACTTAGGGGTGTCTGTTTGTCTCCTTTAATTTACACCTTTAGCATTTAGGTTTATCTATATGTTTCTAAGTTGTAAGAGGACACCTCTGTGTTCCTCTCCTAGAGCAGACGCATTCTTTGTGTAAACTTTAAAGGATGAGTGAATATGATGAACAAAAGAAATAAGGAGAAAAACCTGTAACAGAAAATACACTACACTGTCTACATGGTGTTGAATTTTACGCACCGGACGCACTGCATAGCACTTCAGTAGCCTATAGTCCAACATCCATAGGCCAGATAGGCCTATCTAGGCGTCCATGTAACATCTAATGTACAGTATAATGTGTGGCTAGAGGACCATATGGGACAAGGGTTCAGGTAGGGTTTAGATGCTGTCACTGTACTCCAGTGTGGCAGTGTTTAACCTGCTGCATTTGCTTACCTGTCCCTGGCAACGGCACCCTATGTAGCATGGAACTGCTTTCCTTGCACAGGAACAATTCCTCTGGCAGCCTTTGACACATCCACAAGAGATTGTCTTGTTCATCGACACAGGCCAGGCTGGCTTTGTCGATGGGACGGAAACTGCTTTTCCAATTATCCACAGACCATTCAAATTCTGTGCATGAGGGAATTTCTGGCTTGGCGATGTGTGCACTCTTGTTAATGATTGTGGCTAGAGCAGCCCGTTTCAGGTGCAGGAGAAATGTGTCCTCTGTTGGGGGTAGTAACTTTAAGAGTGTTGATCTGTTGTTCAGAAATGTGTATGCTCTCAGTTTGCCCAGATCAGAATCCTCAAAGTGATCTGCTGTGGCTGTGTACACAGCTATGGTGAGGTCTCGTGCCTGGTTGAGGAGGTCATCTGTTATGTCATCAGTAAGATTCTGACCAAATTCTTCAAGTGCAGGTATGTCCAGAATCATGCTACTCTTAAACCATGCCTTCTTTCCAGTGAAATATGGGTAACTTGTTGTATCTCTGCCACTCAGACTGTGGACAAAGGGCATGGCACAACACTGTGAAGATCCCAATGCCACAACCATTTCATGGATAGGCAGGTATGCATTCTGGGCTGTTCTCACCCACAGCTCTGCTAGATCACTAAGGTGCGTTGCACCATAGTACAGGCACATGACAATGACGTCAGTATCATTGGCATGTATGACAACTCTGTCAACTGCTTCAGTCTGGACACTGAAGCTGCTGTGTGGATTCCAGAGCAGGAACAGACATAACAGACCCTTCTGTCAGCACCACACTCTTTGTCTCTTCTTTGAAACCACCACCCAGGTAGAGATGAGTTGGGCCAAGATTGGCCATATCTCTTTTCCTGCTCACCTGTTTTAAGGCTGGGTCGACTGTACCTGTCACAACAGAAGTGTAAGATCTGAGTGCCAGCAGGCACATCATTCAGCAGCAGGCTTTTGTATCGCTCTGCGATGGTTCCAAAACCTTTTTGAAAAGACCAGTGTCGTATAGCACACATAGCATCAACTACTACTGCAGTCTTTCTGCCAACTTGAGGCAGATTAGGGATGCTGAATGCAGAATTTGTCAGGCGAAAAGTACTTTTTTTTCTTTTTTGGGATGGTGAGGTAGCCTAGAACTCTAGACACCCCCTAGCGGCAGCAAATTTATTTGGCAGCTAGTGTAGGTCTAGCACGGCTCCCTCGGCTTTTTGGTGCTGGAAACACCAAGTATGTCTTGTATGTATGACCAATCACAGCGTGAGGGGCGGAGTCGAAAGCCGGGCTACCATGACGACAGAGTTGTGACGGTTCCGTGTTAGGTAAACAATGGCTGCTGCTGCTGCTGGCGAACGGTTGTCTTTCGAGTCGGCTTTGGCCGCGACTCTTCAAGACTTGAAGTTAACATTTTATTTGAGAAAAGAACAAAGAACGGCACTGAAGTCTTTCCTCGAAAAGAAATATGTATTCGGAGTTTTGATTAATGACGTAGTCAGAGCGACGGCTCTGACTACGTCACCTTCTTCGTTGCTCTGATTGGTTGTAGCGCTATCCTATTGCGTGCAGAGGGAACTTGAAAGACAACCGTTTATCCCGCCCACTATTGAAATATTCAGAATGCTAAAAGGCCCAAACGGTTACTTAAAGCCAGAATAACAGGGTCATAGTGGACATTACATTACATTTAGCAGACGCTTTTATCCAAAGCGACTTACAATTGAGGAAGACAATCAAGTTTCAGTAACATAAGATTTGACATGGTTACTATAGAACATTAAAGACAAAGGCGATTCAACTTCAATAGCATAAGAGTGATCAACATAGCTTCAATAACAGTGAACAGAGTGAACATCATGGCTTCATCAAACATTGTTTACAAGTGCTCCCCCTCCCCTCACAGAGAATCCCTTGCGCACCCAGATGTAACGAAATGCCCAGGGGAGTAGCAGGTGATAAGCGCTACTGCCTGAGACTGGGTGCCATGTTAATCAGAGCGCTTGGTGATGTCACGCGGCCCAAACCTCGCACATCTTAGGCGGGGGAGGCCCGGTCAAAATGGGCACTGCGACTCAGCCTCCCGAGCTGGCCGAAGTAGCTGGGGAAAGGGAAGTCTGGGCTTCCCTGCTTAGGCTGCTGCCCCCGCGACCCGACCCCGGATAAGCGGAAGAAAATGGATGGATGGATGGATGGACTCAGCCTCCCCACGAAAGACGGGGGAAGCCAATTAAAGATGCCCTGCTATCTAACTTCAAACTAGAACTTGCCCTTTTTGAACCAAAAAGTATCCATGTATCCGCTCATGATGTCATCCCCCCTGGCCGAACCTGCCCTTTAATCTATCCACGGACCTGAGACTCAGGGCTCACAATCAGCAGAACTTCTCAGGAGCCGAAGCTCTTTGTGACACCAGCGCTGTATTTGTTGTTATATGCTTTTACTCGTTGACTTTGATTAGCTTTGATTAAGAATAAATCTACTCAGTTTAATTCAGTTTATATCTCTTTATTTACTCCTCATTTTTGATCTGATCCCTTAAAGGGCCCACTCCGTTCTTAGCTTAGAATAGGCTATAGATTTTTCTCCCTTCAGATTGGTGACCCCGACGTGATTTTTAACAACAACGGGAGAACCGACACAACGACGGGCGCCTGCGCCGGTGACGCCACCAACCTGAGTCCACTGTCCCTGGTACCACAACTAAAAGGTAAGCAGAACCTGTTGACAGAATTGTTCAAATCTGCGTAGTGGCTCATGAAACATAGTGGGGCAGTGGTCCAGGTAATGGTAAACTGTGCATAAATTGTAATGATAATATACTGTTAAAATAATACCTTCTGATACAAAGGTCATACCCTGTCAACGACTATTGGCAAAAAAGAAAAAACTGTGCATGAGGTAGCCAGCCCGAGGGGCCACGTCTAACAGGTTATAATCCGATTCCTTTGCTAGAGTTTTTAGGCCTAGGCGTACCGGTAGTGTGCTAGACACCCTCACCGAGGGCTTGTAGGGCTCCGCCTAAGAGACTAGACTCCGCAGGTTCCGAGAACTAGACGCGTAACTGTGCATGAGGTAGCGTGTTTCATACTCTGACCCAGCCCGAACAGGTTATAATCCGATTCCTTAGCTAGAGTTTTTAGGCCTAGGCGTACCGGTAGCGTGCTAGACACCCTCACCGAGGGATTATAGGGCTCCGCCTAAGAGACTAGACTCCGTAGGTTCCGAGACCTAGACGCGTAGGTAGCGTATTGATTACCCTGACCTCAGGAGGAGAGGGTTGTACACCCCTCCCATCCGCAATTAAGTAGCGGACCCCTAACCTAGGACCTCCAAAACGAGCGTACTACCCAATTCTATACGTATTAGATAACGAATAGGATAACCGGACCGCAATTAAGTAGCAGACCGGAAAACATAGACATTCTAAAAGTGAGTGTTTTACCATCCTCCCTATCCGCAATTAGACATCGGATTGGAAAAAATAACGGGTTGGATACCCGGATCCGCAATTAAGTAGCGGAGTGGAAGTCTAGAAACTCCCAAACGAGTGTTCTACCCCCTCCCTATTCGGGATTAAAATAGCGAATAGGATAACCGGACCCGCAATTGAATAGCGGACCGAATAGCTGGGCCTCCCCAAACGAGTGCGCCAGGCGCAATTAGGTAGCGCGGATTGAATTAGACGAGAGACGAAGGGGGAACCCGACGGCCTACCGCCCTTAAGGGGGGGCCGCGGTGGAGGACATCAGTAGCTATTTCTGTTACCGAAGTTGCTCATAATTTGGTGGTACCACGTGTATGACCCTGTATACCGGTATTTGTCTGTGTCTGTGTGTGATCGGCCTGTATCTGTATCTGTGTGTGCGAGAAGCGCGCGGCCGGAGTCTGAGTGTGTGTGTGTGTGCGAACGGCCCCCATCTGTCTGTCTGTGCGCAGGCCTCTGTGTAAAAAAAAAAAAAAAAAAGGTACTTGAGCGGCTGTGTTGTTTATATCTGATCGCTGTGTTGTTTATATCTGGCCACTGTGTTGCTTATAATTGTTGGGTTGGTGATAGATATATATATTCGTAAGTGGAGAATATATTGTCTGATCACTGTGTTTCTCACAACTGCTGAGTTAGCAATAGATTGCCTGCTCGTTGTGTTGCTTAAAACTGCTGTGCTGTGGTTGAGAATAGACGGCCGCCGAGCCATAGGACTAAAACGGTTAAGCAAGTGTAGGAATAGAAGAAAGGATCAGGAAAGTTGCTAAGATGTGCGATCGGAAGATCGGTAAGATGGAGAGAGAAGTCCAGATGCGGAAAGTTGATGTAATCCTGGCCGCGAGCACCGAAGCGGGTGCTGGGCCGGAGGGAAAGAAAAAGTGGTCGAATAGACATGTGAAGTACAGACAGCAATGGGAGAAGCAAGGGTGGGTGTCCAAGACCGGCCTAGCCGAAGCTCACCTCCGCAACCTGGAGGCTGAGGTATAGAGAGACAGCTAGGGTGACCCGCAACGGCCACCCCCGACCCTACCTCCCCGACTGCCCCTCCCGTGACCCCTACCTCAACCCCGACTCCAACTACCAACCCCGGCCTCCCGGCGACAAAAGAGCAGAGCAGCTTTACATTCACTTGGCGCGTAAGAAAGAAAATTAATAGGGATCATTAGGCCTAAAGTTAATTTTAGTCTACGTTTGGTCTTTGAAAAGTGCCTAAGAACGGATGTGTGAGAGACTGTAAAGAAAAAAGTAGAATAAACAGCAGTTATAGATATTATTACATTGTGTGAGTGTGCTGCAGATGAGAGGATGAAGTTACTTATTAGTGATTGCGCTCTAAATATTATTAATGATAAGTAGTTTAATTACAGGAGTGACGACTCCTAATGTAAATATTGTAAAAAGCAGTTTTATTATTTCTTAAAGTTGTGAAACTATTTAGATTAAACAACTGCTGATGGAAGCCTATAGAAAGACTCGCAGAGGCGATGCAAATGATTCTCTATCCTGGGGGCCACCAGGTTTCCTCCTCTGATCCATAAGGGCGTTGGCCCGGCTCCGCTCTCTCTGAAGTCACTTTAACAAGTGAACTGCGCATGCGAGGATTTTAGGAGGAGCTACAGGTTACACAGACGCGTGGCCACGCCCCTATTGCACTCTTGGAGCTACAAAGGGGGGGAGAAGGCAGAATGAGGCCTAGTACAAAAATTATGTTTATTGGTAGTCATTATTTGATCATGAATTTTATAATCAAGACTTTTAAATTCATAAATAACCCTATGTTGACAGATGTTATTACAGCGATTAAAGATGTTCTTATGTTACAACTGAATGATTACATTTAAATTTTGTCCTGTCATTAATGTGAAGCAAATTTGCTTGAATAGACATTGAATTCTCTGTTTTGTTTTTCTTTTTCTTTTCCTTTATCTACATTTGTACGAGAATCCTAAGCGAAGGAGGGGACCTCCGTGGCCAGGGGGCTCCTCTCCAAAGGGACATCTCCAACATCTCGTGTGGTGTCTAATAATGATGATAATAATAATGATAATACATTTGTTTGAAGGTGCCTTTCGAGACACAGGGTCGCCTTACAGTGCAAAGTGGTAAAGGGACAACCAGCTCAGTATGTCCCATGGGGATAACAGACTTAGAGGGGTTAGAATAAAACATGAATAAAGAAAGCACTGTGATAATTACAACGTTTAAGGATTTGTTGGGACACAGAGAGTGATTTCATTTTGTTTTTGTTTTTGTTTTTTGTTCTAGTTTTTGTGTTTTATTTTTTAAATTGCCAAATTGCTTTGGTCAGACAAATGTCTGGACGTGCCAACAAAAGTGTCTGTGATATGAATGAAGTTAAAGCAGGTGAAGGCATCAGCTCCCCTACTGTTAGAAACCTGCACTGCATGTTGTAGTCCAGGAAGTTTCTGCACACATGCTTCCCGTGTGTGTGTGGGTTTGATAGTTGTTACCCCCAGTGGCCAACTTGCAAATAAATTTACAGCTTGAGGTACTGAGCTACTGCTGACACATTTTTATGTAATTACTCCTATTTGTGTGACTAGTTACCTTTGAATGATAGTTACAAGGTCTAGGACGACGATTGAAGCCATTTCACCTGACTGGTTCCAGCCATAGTACGACAACACGTCCACAACTGCCAGACTTGCCAAGCCCACAACCCCCGACAGAGCCAATAGTCACCACAAGGCCACTTCCCCGTTCCCCCACTCCCGTTCCAAGAACTGTGCATAGACTACACCGACATGGGCAAAGACAACCAAGTGAGAGGGTATTGTTATCTGTTAGTCATAATAGACCGATTCTTTAGATGGGTAGAAGCTTTTCCCGCAAAACATGAAGACGCCCCAACTGTTGTGAAACACCTGCTAAACGACATTATACCTAGATGGGGCTTCCCTAAGACCATAGCCTCAGACAACGGTAGCCATTTTGCAAACCACCTGCTAGATGAGGTAGAACGCGCCTTAGGTCTAGGTCACCGCTTTGGGTCTGTTTACCATCCACAGAGTCAGGGGATGGTAGAACGAGCTAACAGGTCTATAAAGGGAGCAATAGCCAAAGTGATTGTGGCGGGGTACGTCCGGCCACACGCCACCGAAGTGGCTTTCTTCCTGGGGCCCTCCGACACAGGACACGGGTAGATGGTGTTCAAGGTGTTTATTTAGAGATTAAGGCAAGATGTTATATGCCGAGCTGATGTTACTCCTTGTCATGACAGTGCTCCTCCTGGAGTGTGTGTGTTGATGGCTGGTTTATCCTGGGTGCCATGATTGCTCATGCACCACAGGTGTGCAGCCCCACCCAGCCAGAGTCCAATCAGTCTGACTCAGGCCAGGTGAGGCTGTAAACCAGCCACCAACAACACACACTTCACATAAACCCTCCACATATCCCCAACACCAGATTGAGGCCGGGGAGAATCCCCGGCCTCGCCTACTCCCCCCCCCCCCCCCCCTCCCCCATCCAAGCAAACAAAAAAAAAAAAACACATACCGGACTCTGAACAGGGTTATCATACCTACAAAAAACCTGGACTCTTTTCAGGGTTGCCATACCTAAACAAAAAATAAACACAGCCCCCCAAACCCCACTACCTCCACACCTCCCCAGGGTCACACGCCCACCCCACCCTCCCCCTCTGTCCCGGAGACCGGAGGCCTGGGGCTGCTGCTCCGGCTGGCGGAGGTGTCTCTGGGGTAGCTGGCTGCAGGGGCTGGCTGGATGGGCTCGGAGGAGGCCCGACAGCATGGCCGCGGAGGTAGCTCTCGGAGGGCCTGGAACAGTTCGTAGTCACCCCCCTCCACCAGGGCGACGAGGCACGATCCCTCCCATCTCCTCCTGGAGCATGGGGCCTTGGGCTCCTGGTCCCCTGGCAGAGGGGCGGCTGGCCTGGGCTGCTCCAGGCTGGATCCGGGGGAGGCTAGCTGCAGACGGTTGCCGGTGGCGGTCGCTGCGCTGCCTCCCCGCTCCTCCGCTGGCCGTCGCTGCCGTTCAGGGGGAGCTGGTGCTGGGGTGGCTGTCCTCGCCGTGGCTGGTGGCTCCAGTGTAGCTTGGACAGCCCTTCCGTGTCCCGTCCTGGTCGGAGGAGCCCCACATTGGGCGCCAGTGTGGCGGGGTACGTCCGGCCACACGCCACCGAAGTGGCTTTCTTCCTGGGGCCCTCCGACACAGGACACGGGTAGATGGTGTTCAAGGTGTTTATTTAGAGATTAAGGCAAGATGTTATATGCCGAGCTGATGTTACTCCTTGTCATGACAGTGCTCCTCCTGGAGTGTGTGTGTTGATGGCTGGCTTATCCTGGGTGCCATGATTGCTCATGCACCACAGGTGTGCAGCCCCACCCAGCCAGAGTCCAATCAGTCTGACTCAGGCCAGGTGAGGCTGTAAACCAGCCACCAACAACACACACTTCACATAAACCCTCCACAGTGATAGATGCAGGACAGTCACGCGAAACTATCCTCCTGTCGTCAGAGGTCGACAGGCTTACTAAAAGCAAAAAGATGAGCTGGTTACAAGCTCTACCTCTAGCCCTGATGAGTGTCAGGTCTCAGCCCAGTTCGCGCTCGGGTCTCAGTCCCTATGAGTTAGTGACTGGTAGACCTATGTCAGGACCTCACACTCCGCCTGTAGGGCCCATGACAGACCAGCTAGATGAAGTCTTGTTAGAGTATCTACAGGCCCTAACCCTTGCCTCTCGAGCTCTGTTCACCCAGGTTACCGCCCCGTCGCCTCAGGTTTCCCACCCGGCTCCTATTACCCTACCTGGTGACTACCTCTACGTCAAGGTCCACAAGAGGAAGTCACTGGGCCCAAGGTGGCAAGGCCCATACAAGGTACTTTTGGCTACCCCCTTTTCTGTCTCCCTACTAGGCAAGAGCGGAGCAGAGTGGCACCACCTGACGCACACCCGAAAAGCAGATGGCCCTGTTTCACGAACCTTTGACCAGGATCATACCGATCTACGGGCCCTCGAGCAGGGGGAGCCCACCAATCTACAGACGGAGCCGTAGGAGCCACAAAGTGAGCTTGGGACTATTACTGGGAGCATTGCTGAGTGTGTCGGCTGGCACGCTGCTCCTGTATGGTCTCTTGCGACTCACCATGCCCGGCCCTGTTCCAATCCCGACGACCCCTTGGAGATGGGGCTTCCTCGAGAACGACGGTACCAACAGCACCAACGCCACCCACATCAACGCCACCTGCGCCAACGCCACCCAAGGTACTGTCCATAACCCCCCACTTGCCTACAACCCCCCTGCCCGCAGACGCAGAACCATCCTCCCCCACGACGACCCCCATGCCCCAAGAAGAAACGACTCGGACCCCTGCCTCCGCCAGTTTGATGGCATTCAGCTCACCCACATCAACGGCACCAAACGTATGTACTCTATTCCCCTGTACACCCTATTCACTGCTACTATATGGAAATGTTCCGGCTCTAGGTGGGAGCATGACAACAAGTATGTGTGCGACGGACCGATAGAGGGTAGACCCGGATGGCCGAAAGGCTCGGCCTGGAATAGTGGTCTAACGGGGTGTAGCAATGCGGGGCACATTCTATGGGATACCAGAGACAAAGGGGCGGGGATGGGCATAGCGGGGAGCGGCACTCGAGCGACTAGAGCATACACCAATCCTCGCGCACGCTCAGACGATACTAGATTACTCCAGGAGGGAGGGGGATTAAGTATGGAAGGGAAAAACGTGATCCTCACTCTCACCTCGGTAGGCGCTCACCAATATCGTAATCCTCTATGCCCCTCCGCACCAAACGTTTTATATCTAAGTGTGGGAGTTAGTCTGCGGGGAGCATGGGACCCCGTGAGCGTCGTTAGAGTTAACATCCTACCCGAATCGCACTCGTCAACCCCGGCAGTTACATACTCCGATCAAGGCGTAACCATATTCAATGTAGAGTCCGCTAATGAAATCCCCACCCACGACATATTCGCCCAAGCCACTGGGTTCTCTGACACTAATCAATGGTTAGCATGGCTAGTTGGCACAGTCCGCCTACAAGGGCTGTCTGATTGCGTCACTTGTGCAGCAGCTCGTCCCACTCTAACCACCATCCCTGTCTACCTCAATGAAACCGACGACCCCCGTGGCACCTATTGCATGCTGCGAGTCTTTATAGAAGCGCACCCCAAGAATTGTACTCTCCTCGGGAATTTATTTCCTCCCGGCCTAAACGAGACGACTCCGCCCACCTTCACAGCACGACCCGCGTCCTATTGGTGTTTCACTCGAGCGGGTAAGCGACCGGTAGGAGATCTTCCCGCTGCATGGTGTCAACATACAACTAACGTTACTGGATGGGCAAATATGACTCACCTGACTCTCGGTCGAATGGACCTTTATTGGCTATGCACTACTGACATTCTGCGATTGCGCCTACCTAAACACTGGTCGGGGACCTGTACTATCGTGCGACTAACTGTTCCCGTGACTGTAGTCGTCCAAACGTCTAACGCAACTAACAATATGACCCCTGAACGCGCCCGACGCGACACTACCTACCCCGCCAGTTTCGACCTCGCCCAAAAGCAATGCGGGGCACATTCTATGGGATACCAGAGACAAAGGGGCGGGGATGGGCATAGCGGGGAGCGGCACTCGAGCGACTAGAGCATACACCAATCCTCGCGCACGCTCAGACGATACTAGATTACTCCAGGAGGGAGGGGGATTAAGTATGGAAGGGAAAAACGTGATCCTCACTCTCACCTCGGTAGGCGCTCACCAATATCGTAATCCTCTATGCCCCTCCGCACCAAACGTTTTATATCTAAGTGTGGGAGTTAGTCTGCGGGGAGCATGGGACCCCGTGAGCGTCGTTAGAGTTAACATCCTACCCGAATCGCACTCGTCTACTAACAATATGACCCCTGAACGCGCCCGACGCGACACTACCTACCCCGCCAGTTTCGACCTCGCCCAAAACTCTCCCTGCTACATCGACGCCATAGGCATTCCACGAGGCGTTCCACGAGGCGTTCCAAACAAGTATAAATTAGCAGACCAGATTGGGGCCGGATTCGAGAACATATCGATCCTATCAGGTCTCTTCCCTATTACGCCAAACAAAAACGTCGACCGCATTAACTATATCCACTACAATGTGCAACGCCTAGCCAACCTCACCAGAGATGCCGTGGAGGGCATCTCTACCCAACTCGCTGCCACCTCCCTAATGGCGTTCCAGAACCGCGTAGCCCTGGACATGCTCCTTGCCGAGAAAGGAGGTGTCTGCGCTATGTTCGGCGACCAGTGCTGCACGTTCATCCCCAACAACACAGCCCCTGATGGGTCTGTTACCAAAGCACTCAATGGTCTCCGAGCCTTGTCCACAGAGCTGAAAGAAGCCTCTGGGTTGGATAACCCACTTGAGGCCTGGATGCAAGGCCTGTTCGGCAGATGGAAGGCCCTTGTCATGGCCGTCCTTACATCCCTGGCCTGTTTTCTGGCTATTCTCATCACCTGTGGATGTTGCTGCATCCCCTGTGCCCGCACCCTCTGTGTCAGACTCATTGCCACGACCCTGTCCAAGGAGAACGCCCCCAAAGACTATGAACACCAGATGGTCTCACTCCCGGTCGAACCCCTCCTTCCGGACGACGGCGTCGATTACTATCGCGATGTGACCCTGACTATCTACTAAAAGCTTACGAAGTTGTTCCGCTCCCCTAAGGCATGAGGGGCAACTTTAATACGCTGTTCCCCCTACATTCCTTTTTGCTTAGCCTCACCCCACACCTATATGCATGTCCCACTTGATGAGTGTAGAGTCAAAAGGTATGTTGGCATTTAAGTCTTACGTTGGGGGTGTTACCACCCTGCTACACGGATAGATAAGGACTCCGCTAAAGAAAGCTGCTATTTAGCATTTTTGCATTTACATTTACGTTTACATTTTTACATATGTAATCATTTTATCCTCTCATATATATACTTATATATCCTACAGCTCTACCCGATCCACCGTTGAATAAACAGGGGTGAAGCATGACCCATGGAGTTATGACCCGAGAGAGGTGGCTGAGGGAAAAGAGCTCAGAATGTACCCTTATCCCATCCCCCGCTGTTTATGCATTATGATCCCGTTATTACATTTTATACTTTTACATTCTGCTAGTAACATTTGTTAGATGTGATGGTACTGCCTGTGTCTGACCTCTAGGCGGAAACCGCCAGTTGGTACCAACGGGTAGCCCATCTATGGTGATGCTGTTCCATTATATACATTTACCTATGCATGCTTGTGTGCTGTGTTTATGACTAAGTGCCTATGACCAACAGGTGTTTTCTAATGTGAAGTCATCTTGCGATGACTTGAGAGGGATATATTGAAAACCACCTGTTGCTTCACACCTGTTCCACCTCCTCCAATCCTATGTACCTCTGAGTCTCACCAGATCCGGTCTAAAAAACAAACAAACAAAAAAAACAATATATATATTGAAACCATATATTGAAACCTTTTATTGACCAAATATATTGAAATATTTCTTGACAAATATTGACAAAACCTCGCACATCTTAGGCGGGGGAGGCCCGGTCAAAATGGGCACTGCGACTCAGCCTCCCCACGAAAGACGGGGGAAGCCAATTAAAGATGCCCTGCTATCTAACTTCAAACTAGAACTTGCCCTTTTTGAACCAAAAAGTATCCATGTGTCCGCTCATGATGTCATCCCCCCTGGCCGAACCTGCCCTTTAATCTATCCACGGACCTGAGACTCAGGGCTCACAATCAGCAGAACTTCTCAGGAGGCGAAGCTCTTTGTGACACCAGCGCTGTATTTGTTGTTATATGCTTTTACTCGTTGACTTTGATTAGCTTTGATTAAGAATAAATCTACTCAGTTTATATCTCTTTATTTACTCCTCATTTTTGATCTGATCCCTTAAAGGGCCCGCTCCGTTGTTAGCTTAGAATAGGCTATAGATTTTTCTCCCTTCACCACACTGCCAATGGAGCTGAGCCAGACCTTACATCTTTCTGATGTGGGTCTGGCTTGCCAGGCTAATGGTGAGGGTGATATCTTAAACTAGAGTTGCAGCAAACCCCAGCATCTTTCCTGATTTCCCCTATGTGTCAGGATACTCTCTGCCAAATGTTAAAGTTGTAGGACTATTTATGCCTTTGTAGTACCTAAATATTTGCATTCACAAAATTTCACCAGGAATATGTCCCCAAAAGGGAGGTTTGGGCCCCCTGTAGCTTTCCAGTAGCTAGTTGACCGGGTTGTCCACCCAGGTTGTGATCCTTGAAGGTCCTAGATATCATTTCTGGTGTGAAACCTTTTACAACATTCTGTGTCGGTTTTCCAAAAAGTATGGGTTTTGCCCCCTGGGTATCAAGTTCAAGTTTAAGTTTTATTTGTCATGTGCAAAATAGGGTACAATGTACTATAAAGCGCTGCTTTTTGCCCTTGGCACTCTCTCAGACCAAATTAATTATAAAATGTACCATACCAGCTTAGGAAATAAGTTAAGTTAAAAAGGAACATCTACATACAATATACATCAATATACATCTCGCCTCAGCCATTGGAAAAAGAAACAGAATAGTAAAAAAATATTCAAACAGAGGTAAAAAGGAAGACAGACACCACTGAAAAAAGAAGACAAACGTACACAAACTGAAAAGAAGAAGTACACCTGTCCAATGTCGATGATCGCACCCGGTATCGCTCTACAACTGGACAGACGGGTTTAAGGAATCCGAACGATGCTGTTCTACTCTGTCTGTCTCTACCTGTCTATCTGTCTCTCTCCCTCTATTCTCTCTCTCTGCAAGACAAGCCAGTACATTGCTAGCAGTGAGAGGACATACTGTACCTTTATTGTAAGGGCACCTTATAGGGCACTGCATCACATTGTCTCCACTATGGCACTCATTAAGATAGGGGCTAAAAAAATGTTTGCACTCAAAAAAAGGGGCTAAAAAAATTCACGACGCCAGGAAGAGTGAAGTCAATCGGGTCAGCTGGCCCTGCCAATGAGGTGTCCCTTTTTTATTTTTCAGGGAGTGGGCAACCCTACATTAAACACACCTGGGGGGTATACTACGAAGCTCGCTGAACATAGCCAAAAGATGCTAAAGACGAAACTCGCAATCAGAGTTAAGCGGTTCCACGAAGCTCACTTAAAGGTAAATTTGTCAAGCCAGGTTTTCCGCTTTAGGTTCAATGCGCGTTCACATAAAAAGGGCGTAACCCAACGATATTCACCTTGACGCAATGGATCCGACGGAGCGAACACCGAACACGGGCTGTGTATGTCACTCAGGAGGAGCAAGTAGTGATTATGAACTCATACGAGGAGTTTAAAAAGCAAATAACGGCAAGGGGCAATACAGTTGCCCATGCTGGCAAAAAACAGCAGATTCTGTGAATGCGTAAGAATTGTTCGCCATTAATCCGATACTCTATTGGGGTTAATGGCGAACAATTCTTACGCATATGATTGCAAAATGCAAAAGCAACCTCCAACTTGCTTTTTTGTGTAATTTAGGGAATTCCTTTCAAATACATCCTATATGTAAGAAACGTATTGCATGTGCTGGACGGCGGTGTGGAGGAGTAGTAGGCTATGTGAGCTGAACGCCAGCGACCGGGGTTCATATGTTGCCTGTCCATCATCACGCCTTTTACCCTCATCTAGATTACCAAACTGGATAATTCCATAACATTAATGAATAAATATTCCATATGACATAAGAAATATAACTTTTTTTAAATAAAAAAACACATACCCACTTCACTTGGAATCGAACCTAGCACGCAGAATCTGAAGACTGACGCGCTACCGCCACTCTACCACTCATTCACGTATACAGGTGTTTTCTTTTACCTCCAAGTTGATAACTTGCAACTTGACGGTTTGTGTTGGCAAAAAGTTGGGAAATACCACGAACATATTTAGCAGTGTATTTAGGGCAGCTACAACCTTGCGTATCGGAAGGCACCTTTTTGCTTATACGTTCGGCATCACCAACTGTATGCAAATATGTCCCCGTGGCAACACATCGCAGTGAAACACAGACACACTGCGCACGGCTTCTTTTTGTAGCATTGCCTTCATAAGGTCCAACAAGGACGACCAAATATACCCTCTGATGAGAACCTGTATCTCTCATAAAGGGATCGGATCTGTCCCGAAAGCGGCGCTGCAGCTTTAAGAAGCCGAACTAATCGGAAAGTCTGCTGAAAACCTCCTCCCGACCAGGGGCCTCATTTATAAAGGTCTCTGCGCACGAAAATGTTGCGGAAACAGGGATGAAATGTGCGTACGCATCTTTCACCGCCAACGACGTGATTTATAGAAAAAAAAACCTTGCGGAAAAGAGTGCGCAGTTCTACGCATCCTTTCACCCTGGAGTAAAGCTCCCGCAAAGTTTTTCAAACAGTGAACTCCGGAGAGGACCACAGGAAGAAGGTGGCGGTAATGCACTATATGCGTTTGCAAACCGCCAATAACGCCAAAAGAAGAAGAAGATGCTGTAACCCCCGGAGCTCATTGCGGACCACATATGAGTTATTTATTCATTTATATATTTATTTTATGAAAAGCACCCATTATGAAATATGAATTAAAGCAAAATTATGTTCAACACACTACAGCCCTTTCAAATCACAATCCTCGGCCAGACCAACTGTGTCACTTAAACATTTAAATAATTAGCTTGATAAATACGCCACAAAATAGACTTGCGTTGGTCTACTTCATTTAGAAGCACTTCGATCTCCGAATCCGAAAAACGCGCTCTCTTTTTAAAAGGTGCATCCATTTTTCCGTCTAATGATTGGTCAGAAAAGGCTCCTTCCTACTTATAAATATTAAGTGATTAATTAGCATTGACCTTTTAAGGACTATTAAGGGATGGACTTGGGAGGAGCAGAGCGCTCGTGCACGCACGCCAAATTAGACGCACGTTGGTATTTATAACGAGAAGAGTGCGTACAGGTGTGCGCAGCAAGGTTTTATAAATCGGAATGTTTTTGTGCGTACGCACATTCTGAGGTTTGGGCGTACGCAATGTTCTACGGAGGGTTTCACGCAGAGGTTTATAAATGAGGCCCCAGCTTTCCAGATTTTGGCGTCCGCAAAGTTTTAGTAAGAAATCCACGCAAGTCTTAGTACATGAGGCCCCTGGGGCCTCATTTATAAAGGTCTCTGCGCACGAAAATGTTGCGGAAACAGGGATGAAATGTGCGTACGCATCTTTCACCGCCAACGTCGTGATCTATAGAAAAAAACCTTGCGGAAAAGAGTGCGCAGTTCTACGCATCCTTCCACCCTGGAGTAGCCTAAAGCTCCCGCAAAGTTTTTCAAACAGTGAACTCCGGAGAGGACCACAGGAAGAAGGTGGCGGTAATGCACTATGTGTTTGCAAACCGCCAATAACGCCAAAAGAAGAAGAAGATGTTGTAACCCCCGGAGCTCATTGCGGACCCAACGCACATTGCGCACCACATATGAGTTATTTATTCATTTATATATTTATTTTATGAAAAGCACCCATTATGAAATATGAATTAAAGCAAAATTATGTTCAACACACTACAGCCCTTTCAAATCACAATCCTCGGCCAGACCAACTGTGTCACTTAAACATTTAAATAATGAGCTTGATAAATAAGCCACAAAATAGACTTGCGTTGGTCTCATTTAGAAGCACTTCGATCTCCGAATCCGAAAAACGCGCTTTCTTTTTAAAAGGTGCATCCATTTTCCGTCTAATGATTGGTCAGAAAAGGCTCCTTCCTACTTATAAATATGAAGTGATTAATTAGCATTGACCTTTTAAGGGCTATTAAGGGATGGACTTGGGAGGAGCAGAGCGCTCGTGCACGCACGCCAAATTAGACGCACGTTGGTATTTATAACGAGAAGAGTGCGTACAGGTGTGCGCAGCAAGGTTTTATAAATCGGAATGTTTTTGTGCGTACGCACATTCTGAGGTTTGGGCGTACGCAATGTTCTACGGAGGGTTTCACGCAGAGTTTTATGAGGCCCCTGGAATGTTGATAACAGACTGGTCAGAGTTAGGGCATCTCACTTATAGGAAGATGTTGGGGATCGAACCAAGGTTATTATCGTTAACGGAAAAAAAAAACTGAAACAAAAATAAAAAACGAGGCTTTACAAAAAAAGATAACTAACTGAAGTTTTCAACTTTGTCAATTTATTTCATACATAAGCCTTTTATATGGATATGAAATCATGTTTTTTTTTCTCAGATTGAGCTCCCTGAGACTCCTGGCTCATGAATGGTTTAATACATGCTGTTCATGTGTGGCTCATGAATGGCTTAATAAATGCTGTTCATGTGTGGCTCATGAATGGCTTAATAAATGCTGTTCATGTGTGTCTTTAGTCGATTGGCTATTTTGATTTTTACCCGGCACACTCCCAGCATCTCACCTCAGAAGCAGAATTACACAAATTTTGCACTTAAGGCTTGTAGACTGTTTACATATTTGTGCCCATATCTATATTTTATGTACTGTTGTAGTTGTGTCCAGTACTTTCTTTCTGGTTAATGACACAAACACACTGCTGACACACATCTTGTAAAGTTGTTGTTTTGTTACACAATACTTTTTCTGACCTTTTTGAATCTCGCCCCTGAAAAATACCCCATATTACAAAAAAAGATTGAAACAAATAACAACTAAACTAAGCATTTTCAAAAAATAAACTATCAAACCCGTTTTAAAAAGTTATTAAAACTAAACTGAAATTGAAAACAAAAAGTTAAAACGAAATTAAAAAAGAATACTGCATGTAAACGTTTTATACCTGCTGATTTTATACCACAACGTGGTTTGTTTTTTCATCGCTGATCATTTTACTGCCTTGTTAAGAAACAAGGTTTGCACCCACAAGACCCTGAAGTTGTCCTTTTCTCTGTTCTTTTCCAATACGAATTCAGCTTTGCTGAGAATAAATATTTTCATTGACCATCATTCTGCACGGATAGGCCTACAGCCGTTCATGGCTCGTTTCCTAATGTTTCCTTTTTTTCTCTTACTGCTAGTCCTAGTCCTCCTCACACCAAATGATGAGCAAAGTGGGTGGACATGACTCTGTGAAAAACAGTCTTGTGCGTAACGTCTCAGAGCAGATGATTCATTCTGGCACCATGGCGGACTTTGGAGAGATCCTGAGGACCGCTGGGGACTTCGGACTCTTCCAGAAAATCCTTCTTCTAGCCATATGGATCCCCTGCCTTTTTGTACCCTATCACTTCGCCAGCGTCCTCTTTGTGGACTCCGACCCGAAGCGCCACTGTAACACGGACTGGATCCTGGCGGCCGGTCCCAACCTGACGGAGGAGGAGCAGCTCAACCTGACCGTTCCCCGGGAGCTGGACGGCTCCCTCAGCCGGTGTCTGATGTTCTCCCCGGTGGACTGGACCATGGACTCCATCCGCCAGTACGGCCTGAACCACACCACCGCCTGCCAGGACGGATGGGTGTACGACCAGACCCTGTATCAGGCCACCATAGTCACTGATGTAAGTCGAAGTGTGTTATTGGTAAGTGTTGTGGTGTTAAGTATAGTTCATAACTTTGTTTGGTTCTCACAGTTTAATCTAGTTTGTGACCAGGCCAACCTGGTGGAGGTGGCCCAAACGGCGTTGATGGCCGGCATTCTTACCGGTTCGCTACTGTTTGGACCTTTAGCAGAATCGTGAGTTTTATTTGTTACATATTAGCAGTGGTTATTAGTTATTCATAAGGGTGGGAATCGGCAGGGACCTCACGTTACGATATTACAACGTTTTTTGAGTGCCGATATATGTATTGCGATTCTGTAAATATTGCGATTCTGTAAATATTGCAATACGATGTTATGATGTTTTTGTACAATTTTAAATAGGTTTTAGGGTCAACCTGACAAGTATTGTTTATGTAGGCTAAGCTATCTTATGTCTTTCACACGTCGACATTCATCACAAAAAATAAACAACTTCATATTGGCCACTAAGTTTTATCTAGCCTACACATTCTGACACAAACATTTAAAAAAGAAAAAAGAAAACTGTTTTATTTGTTTCTTTCAGGTTTGGCCGCAAACGGACCACTCAGATTCCAGTGGTGCTCATGTTTATATTCATGCTAACATCTGGCCTGTGTCCCAACTACTACTTGTATCTGGCCTCCCAGTTCGGGGCAGGCGTTGGGTATGGGGGCTTCCGGATCAACAGCATTGTGCTGTGTAAGTACACCATAAGATAATAATAATAATAATAATAATAATAATAATAATAATAATAATAATAATAATAACAACAGATAATAATATCTGACTGTTTAATATAGGCTACTAAAATTAATTTGTTCTGCAAGAGTAATATAGGGAGTCACTCAAAATAAAGTGCCGTCCCGGGCGCTGATGGCTGCCCACTGCTCCCAGCGTGCTAGTGATGGGTTAAATGCAAAGATCACATTTCGTTGTACTTGTGCAATGACAATAAAGTTGATTATTCTAATGGCAGATAGGCTACATGATTATGTTATTAAGTGTCAGTTATTAATTGTAAATCTTTGGATAAATGTGGATACAAAAAAAATCTAAATCTGAACGTCGCAGACACTTCTATCCAAGGCCTACAGAAGAATAAAATACTTAAATCTGCAATATGTCAATTTTTGTCGTCCCATAGTGAGGGACCAGAATAAAATGATTGACAGAGAAAAGTGCTCATACTTTCTAGTTCAGATATGTTTAGAAAAGTTAGATAGTGCCTATAGTCTAAATAGACTCATGACATGTTAAGAAATAGATGTTTTTACAGTAGTCCTATGTTATTCGAGGTCCAATGGCTTCAAAACCTAAACACAAAAGCCTTTTTCGTTAAAGTTTATACTGGGTGGCGACTGATGGCAGAACAATTCTATGTACATTTATATCTATTGATAGACAGAGATTGATAGATTGAGACTATTTATTGACAGACTGTACATATGTACATATTTATATATATTTAATGACAGACTGTACATATGTTGTACATATCTCAATACAGATATCTAGGGCCAGCTGCTCAATGTTTTACTTTATCTTAATTTCTATTCCTTTTTCTATTTGTATTCTTATTATCTTGGTTTGGTTCTGTACTCTTACTGTAACCCAGGGGTCGGCAACCTATGGCACGCGTGCCACGGGTGGCACGCTGCGGCATAAACACTGGCACGCTGCGTCCTAATAACGATTCCCGCCTACGTGGCTCCCCAGACCCCGCCTTCGTAATGATCAATCACATTCAGTCTGAGCGAACAATGGCGACACCTGGGGGGTATTGCACAAAACTAGGATACATACATCCAGGGGTCCGTTTCACAAAGCAGGTTTAGTGAAAACCCTGCGTTTATTAACCCTGAACTGAGGGAAACTCTGCGATTTCCGTTTCACAAAGGGAGATAACTCAAACCAGAGAAAGAGGGGCAACTCTAGCCTGTTTCACAAAGAGAGATAACTTACGCTCTCGGTCAGTTACCGTAGTAACAGACTCTATGAACCTAACCTGGTCGGGACCAGGTTTTACTCAATGGATCAATCAGTCTCCGCCCTCTTTCAGCCACACACGCCATTTGATTTCCTCATTCATTCAGTCAGCAGGCGAGTTTTGGCGTAGCCGTCTGTCAAAAATCATTTTACAAAATCAGAGTCAGTGCTATTTCAGAAGTCCATTAGGCAGTAGGAGACGACTTTTTTCACGAACATGTACTCCCTTATTCACATATAAGCGACGGGGGGGGGATGCGCGATATTAACCCACCCCAGACCTACGACCGACGGGGGGGGGGGGGGGGGGGGCGATCGTAACCCACCCCGGACCTACGACCGACGGGGGGGGGGGGGGGGGGCGCCACTCCGGTAGATCCGCCCCTGGTTAGGGCAAAGTACAGTACCGGCAGCCTGTGACAAGTGCCGGTACACAAGAAAAAGTGCCGGTACGCTAAAGGGCAAAATGTAGAAGTGCCGGTTGCGTACCGGTGAGTACCGGCCCACTTCGAGCACTGCTTTTGACAACGATCCCGTGGATGACGGTGCAGCATTACTGCGCAGAGAATTAAATATTCGTCGGGACGGGAGAGGGTTATCAGACCATAGATGGAGCCTTTCCAGACAATTATAATTTCCAGACAATTATCTTTTTCAGCGGTACCGTTTCACGTCACAGTCCATCATTTACATACACAACCTAATCCGTCCTTACATGTGCAACATTACCAACCGTAGTCTCTCACATCCCAGCAGATATTGTGTGTTGCACTGCGTTTCTTTGCAAATGTTTTTTGTACAATGTCGGAGATGCAGAGCACTTGAGCAAGGCAACTGTATACAGTCAAATAGCCACTTAATATTTACTTTACAGTGTAAAACATGATCAAAATGATCATGCCGAGGTCTTATCTGTTTGAACAATGTCATCTTAAGCTGCTGTCAAGTGCGCTTCTCCCCCGCGGGATTGCACCTAAATGAAATAAATAGTTACCATTCAAGCAGTTTTCCTCTGTAATATTATTGTGATCGCAAAGGACTACATTTAAACTTACGCAGCAGTGTTGCACTGATTTCTAAAAACGTGTTGAAACTCGCCATATGAGCGCATTAGGATTTCCAATTGGAGGTTGGTGAAAAACGTAGCCCTCCTCTTCCCCGTTGCCATGGTGACTCGTCGAATCGGGGCTCCATTGATGCTTGCTTTTTGTAGTTGTGGTGCACGCGCTCAACCCTAGGTGGAACTCCTCTGAGTTGATCAACTTAACTCAAAACCGGTGTTGTGGAACCGAAATCCCAGAGTTTTCTATCTCAGTGGAGATCAACTCAGCGTTTAGGATTAAACTCAGAGGTTGTTAAACCTGCTTTGTGAAACGGACCCCAGGATAATTGAGTAAGCGCGGCTTGGACTATTATGCTCGGCGGTATCCTGGCTTAATCGGTTGCACGATTGCCAAGCCAGGATAAATAGGCGCGGCTAAATCACGTCAGGTGAAGCTAGTTGGGATAAGCGGCATGCTTGAATAGACCTCGCGATCGCTCACAGAATCACCGATCGGAACATGGCGTTTCATACGTCACGGCCGCTGAACAGCTCCTTATTGGATACCCGACCCAAGCCCGACGGGACCCGAGGGGACCCGACGGGTCGGGTTCGGACTCGGTGACGTCTGCGCGATTTGAAATTTGAAATGTAAAACAGCTTATTCTGCATGGTAGCAATGGGCTGTTTCACACGTTGCAAAGGTTCGATTGTGTGATTAAAATACATTTTATACATATGACATAAGCGTTGCGCTCATCTGTTTGTTGACATTTCCAAATGCGCTGCAGTTGCGTAATAAAGGCGGACTTTCATAAACACAAACGTACATGTGTCATAGTATGAAAAAATATAGACTTTAACTGTGTTGGCCTCAGTAATATCAATTGAATCAATATAAAAAACAGCCAACAGATTTAAATGAAATGAGAAATGACTATATATGTAATATTTTAATTCGGGATAATTAAAATGATGCAACATACTTAGAAAGACCATGCACATGCTGTAAAACACATTAATTCCTCACAGGATTGACGGTGTAAATACAGGTGAATCACTGGGATTAAGCTTAGCCTGGCTGTTAGCCTGGTCTGGAGCAGGCTAGCTGCAGAGAATAAATCACCATGGTAACTCAGCCGGGATAAGTGAGCTGCTTTCATGCAACCGACTTGAGGCTAAATGTAGCCAGGATAACCTAAATCCGTAAACATATCCCGGCTTAATCCCTTATCCTACTTTTGTGCAATACCCCCCAGGTATGTTGTTAATGTTTTTGTATTTTGTATCATAATGTAACTTTGCGTTATTGTTAATGGCACACTTGTTGAGGAGAAAATTTCAAAGTGGCACTCTCATGTGGAAAGGTTGCCTACCCCTGCTGTAACCTGTACCTCTCAGCAGCAACCTCTGTTGCTGCTGAATTTCCCTCCGGGGATTAATAAAGTTTTATCTTATCTTATTGAACCACTTAAACCACAACTTGGCTCTCCTCCCCTGCAGGTACTGAGTGGATCGGGGTGACTAAGCGCTCTCTCGGAGCGTGTGGGGCCCAGCTCTTTGATGTGTTAGGGCAGGCATCTATTGCAGTGATCGTCTTCTTCATCCGTGATTGGAGACTGGCACAATTGGCCATGGCATCGCAGATGGCCCTGGTTGTTGTTTATATATGGTGTGTATTGATCACATGCAGCGACGTGGTGATATGTTTCCTCTTCTGTATAGATGTGAGTTAAGTCACAATTAGGTCATAATAGCATATTTATTGTTAGGATATGGAGTTAAATGTACACACTTCAATGTTATATAAGGTTGCAGTCTTTTTGGCACATGCTGTCAGCCAAATGCAGATACAGGAGATAGCGAAGGTGAAAAATAAGAAAAAGTATAGCCAGGTGTGGGCAGATATATTTTCCCAATATAATGTTTAAATAAAGTTAAATATATAGGCTATATTTGAATATATAATGACGAAAGAAAAGGTGGCTCCACTATGCGCTGCACACCATATGGGCCCAAATTTGTCCTTTCATGGGGCCCTAAAATCCTGGCTACGCCCCTGCTCACATGTTGCCAATTACCGAAGCTGACGAGCAAATAAAATACAACTATTAGCGGGTTGCTAATTTATGTTTTGAATAAAAGTTATTTCACCTACCTTTTTTGAAAGGTTCATACCAGAGTCAGCACGGTGGTTGCTGGACAGGGGGAAGACAAAGGAAATGAAAGTGTTGATACTCAAGGCAGCAGCGATCAACAAATGCACTGTTCCAGAATCACTACTGGGAAAGGTATCTTGCAAAGTTTACATATAAAATATAGGCCTACTATTTCTCTACTACTAATCAATTTATTGTATTATATGGATTTAGGCCTTACTGTACTTATGTATTTATTTATTTATTTTAAAAGTTCAAGTTATGAATAAGTAGGCTAAATAGTCAATTATAAAGAGGTCTAATTATATAGTAGGCTGTAATATACTTAAAAGTATATTAAAGCCTACTATATAATTAGACCTCTTCATATACTTTGATATGTTTCATCTTCTGTATCATGTGAGTTAAGTCACAATTAGGTCATAATAGCATAATTGTTGTTAGGATATGGAGTTAAATGTACACACTTCAATGTTATATAAAGTAGTCTTTTTGCAACATGCTGTCAGCCAAATGCAGATACAGGAGATTGTGAAGGTGAAAAATAAGAAAAAGTATAGCCAGCTGTGGGCAGATCCCAAATATAATGTTTACCTCTTCATAAACCATATTTATATCTTCATATTTGTAATTATTATCCTATCTTTATTTCTATATTATATGAATCCCAGGGACAGGGAATTTTATATTTGCTACTGAAAATG
Source organism: Merluccius polli (assembly GCA_030340625.1). NCBI lineage: Eukaryota > Metazoa > Chordata > Actinopteri > Gadiformes > Merlucciidae > Merluccius > Merluccius polli. The sequence goes on along the minus strand of JAOPHQ010000323.1, from coordinate 113,276 downwards.
ACTTTCTAATCTAATCTAATCTCATCCATAATAGATTGCGGAGAATAAGACTGTGGCGACAGGGGGCATAAGATTCCTCATCAGATCACCTGTGCTCCGAAAGCGTTTTGTGATCATAACATTAGCATGGCAAGTTGTACCCTCTTTAAATGGACTCAATGGAAATTGGGTCCAAAAAACTGAAAGCAACCTAGCATTCAAACACTTTCTGTGAGGGTATGAGGCTCCTCCCTCAAAAAACTTAATTGAAACAGTATTACTCAAGGGGTCTGGGGCTCCTCGACAAGAAAACTTTATTGACAAGTCATTAGTCAATGCTTGTGTTGATTAGTTGTCTGTTTGTGTATTGTTGTATCCTGTTATATGCTGCCCTTTTTACCAGGTCACTATTTAAAATGTGAAAAAGTTTTGTCCTTGTGAAATAAATTAAATACGTTTAAAAAAAGACTAAGTTAAGACAAATTATCTAATGAATGCTTTTCTTGTACTTTTTCTTATTAAATCTTAGGTTTGCAATAAACCTCTCCTATTTCTGCCTCACGTTAAATGTGGGGAAGTTTGGGCTGGACATCTTTCTGACGCAGCTGCTATTCAGTCTCACAGAGATACCCGCTCACCTGCTGTGCTTCTGGCTGCTGGAGACGGCAGGGAGGAGGTCCTCCCTGATGTCCACCGCCCTGGTCGGGGGTCTGTTGTGCCTCTGCATCTTGGCTGTTCCCCAAGGTAACACGCATTCTAGGGGTGACCCCGAATAGTCGACTATTCAACGTTTCGATCTAAGGAGCCTGATTCGACTGCCGATCTCAGAGTCGAATCGTCGGCAAAACACAGGATCATTCCATTCGGGCTATAGGCGGTGCTGAATGTCTGATTTTACATATAGTGAATTAAGGATCGCACGTTACGTCTTGACTCTGTGGCCTGTTTGAAGCGAATGTAGCAGTATGGGCCTTTAATTAGTGCTGCCGTACCGGCCTATCCCTGTTGGGGGCGCTGCCTATAAAGGTGAGTGGCTGTGCACTGGGAGCCCTCTTGCCTGTAAGCTCCTGGCTGCCCCGCCTCCTGTTATCACCGCACCTGGCCCTATGGGGGTATTATTGAGACAATATTATGTGTGTGTGCGTATCTCAATCTGTGTGTGTGTAATAAGATTTGTGTGTATTGACATTTGTGTGTGAAGAGGAGGTTGGAGAGGAAGTTGTGCTGGCTTGATACCAGTGGAGGTGTCGTTCAGAACAGTATAGTCCAGTCACTTGTAATTCAATTATTTTCTTTATTGCAGGTAATCCAGTGTGTGTAGATATGTATGTGTGTGTGTGTGTGTGTGTGTGTGTGTGTGTGTGTGTGTGGATAGGTAGGTAGGTATTTGTTTGTGTGTGGTTTCTGACAGGGAAAAGGGATACAATTAGCGCCATGACACAGTACAAGGCAATACAAAACAAATGAATGACACCAGAACATAAACTGCAGGAGATAGGTAGCCCACCATATTCTTTGCCCCAATAATCAACAAACAAAGCATTTAAGATCGACTTAACAGCATACCATAAAGTAAAAACATCGAACTTACAGAGTTCATTAACGCACACAGGGCAGGGTAACCAGCTTCGCAAACAATGTCTCCATGTGGCTTGGCTTGAACGAAAGAGAAGGGGCTGTGGGCACAGGTGCTAAAAAGTCTGTAGCTGATTGGGCTAATTGGCTGTAGGTGCAGTCATTGAATGGGGGAAGGGACTGGAGGTGCAGTGATTGAATGGGGGAAGGGAAAGGGGTGTGGCACTTCAGGACAGAACTTCCAAACAGCCGCCCCCAAATTTGCATTGCAAATTTGCTAGTACAGTAGGTCATGGGGGTTCCGGTAGGGCAGGGAGAGGGATGAGGCGGGCAACGGGTCTTGTGTACTGTTTGTCCCCCACCTGGACATCTGCAACCCTACAACGGCCGTCCTTGCCAGGATGAAGGGAGGTGACTTTACCTAGTGGCCAAAGTGATCGAGGAAGCTGAGGGTCATAACAAGAACAACAGTGTTAAGTTGGAGGTCAGGATTGTCAGTGCGCCACTTCTGTCTAGGCTGGAGAGAGGGAAGATAATTTCTCAGAAAGTGGGCCCAAAAATGATCTGAAAGAATTTGACTATGGCGCCATTGGCGGCGGCTGCGCAGCTCAGAGTCAGGATACGTTACCAGGGGGAGGGAGGAATCATGCCGCCCCATGAGCAATAGGTTGGGAGTCACCGGATCAGGATCAGCAATATCAGAGGAGACATAGCCTAAGGGCTTAGAATTGAGGATACCTTCTATTTCGATCATCACTGTGCGTAAAACCTCTTCAGTGACAGCTTGGGCACCTAGGGTGGTCTGCAGGGCAATCTTGATAGAGCGTATTTCACGCTCCCATGTCCCACCAAAGTGGGGCGCGTGTGGGGGGTTGAACTTGAAGGAGATCCTCTGTTTGGCCAGGATTGCCTGGAGGTCAGGAGTCATGGATTGGTAGGCCTCCTGTAGCTCTCTGGTGCCTCCGATGAAATTGGTACCCCTGTCCGATAGCAGCTCAAATGGTTTGCCTCTGCGAGCTATAAAGCGCCTTAGTGCCATCAAAAAGGAATCTGTATTCATGTGACTGAGTAGATCTACATGTACACATCTAGTTGTCATGCATTTGAAAATAATACCCCACCTTTTCTCAACACGCCTGCCAGTCTTCACGGTGTAGGGCCCGAAACAATCTATCCCAGTGGAATAGAAGGGAGGTTCACAGAGGCGTAGGCGAGCAGGAGGGAGATCGGCCATTTGGGGAATAAGGGGTTTGGCCCGGGACAGCTGACACTTAGCACACCTGTGCTGATGTTTCCTGACAGCTTCACGACCCCTCAGGATCCAGAATCGCCTCCTCAGCTCAGCGAAAAGCCTCTCTGGACCAGGATGGTGTAGGTGGTCATCACAATCCTTAATTAAAAGTTTTGAGATTGGATGGGCAGGGTCCAGGACAACTGGATGTATGGCATCGGGGGGCAGGTCACTGCTTTGCCGTAATCTTCCGCCTACTCGAATGAGACCGGACACTGGATCTAATTCTGGAGCTAGGGAGAGAAGACGGCTGGAATTTGGAAGGGGTTTGTGGGTCTGAAGGCATGCCAGATCATTCCCAAATGAATCTAGCTGGGCCTGCCTTAGGATGGCAATCTCTGCATCGAGGTAGGTTTCTGCTGATGGTGTTGCAAGAGGCTTTGCCACCCCATGACAGGAGGCAGCAGTAGAGTCAAGGAGGTCCTGGAAGGTGGTAAACTGGGTAGGGTCAGTGATTGAGTGGGTTTGGCCAAGGAATACAGCACCACAGAAACTGGGCTTACTTAGCTCTACAGGGTCATCTGACTGATCTATTGTGGGGCTACGGGGCCACAGGTCAGGGGGTTGTAGGAGGAAGGCAGGTCCTTGGTTCCACCTGCACGGCTTAGCTAGGTCAGACAGCTGCTTCCCTCTAGTCAGATCGTCAGCGGGGTTGTTCTGGGAATCCACATAGCGCCATTCCTGGCCTTTGGTGAGCTCCTGTATTTCAGCCACCCTCGTTCCAACAAAGACCTTATAGCGGCAGGAGTCTGAGAGAAGCCAATAGAGGACGGTGGTAGAGTCACTCCATAAAGTAGCTTGTCTGATATTGAGAGTGAGCTCTGCTTGGAGGAGATTGAGCAGCTGGGCTCCAATAAGGGCAGCGCACAATTCAAGTCGAGGGATGGATAGCTGCTTTTTGGGCGCAACACGGGACCTCGCCATTAGGAAGGACACATTGACCTGTTGACCATCATCTGTGCGCATGTAGGCAACTGCACCATAGGACTGCGCAGACGCATCACAGAAGATATGAAGGTCTTGGGTGGCAGAGGAGGGGTCTGTCTGAGGGGTGAGACAACGGGGCAGTATTACGTTGGAGAGGTTAGGGAGTTCTCCTTCCCAGGACAGCCAGGCTTCTAGGATGTTATGGGGAAGGTTTGGGTCATCCCATTCTCTTGCCTTTGCCCACAGGTGCTGGACAATGATCTTGGCTCTTGTTGTATAGGGAAGGATATAGCCAAGGGGATCGTACTGGCTCGCAAGAACTCTGTAGATATGGCGCATGGTTGGGGTAGTAGCTTCAATGACTCGGTGCTTGTATTTCAGGGTGTCTGTATGGCAATTCCAGTGAAGGCCTAGAGTAGACTCCATGGGGTCAAGGGAAGGATGGTGCGATAGCCAGAGCTCTGCCTGATCTGACCTGGCATCTGGAGGGAGGTCACAGATGACTGTGGGGTCATTACTGGCCCATTGTCTAATCTCATAGCCACCAGAGGAGAGGGTGGTGCACAAGCAGTGAAGGAGGTCCTTAGCTTCCTCTGGTGTGGGAAAACTTTGAAGGCAGTTATCCACATAGAAGCATTGATGTATGGAATGGGTAATGCGCTCATCTACTTGTGCATCCTTGGCGATCCTGTGGAGGGTGTAAATGGCACAGCATGGGCTGGAGGTGGTGCCAAATGGAATAACTTGCCATTCATACACAGTTGGAGGAGATCTACTGTCTAGGTCACGCCAGAGGAAGCGCAGGAGGGGTTTATCTTGGGGTAACAGGCGCACCTGGTGGAACATGGACTTAATGTCTCCACTGATGGCAATCTTGTGCTGCCTGAAACGGAGGAGAACTCCAAGGAGAGAAGGCCCAAGGGTTGGCCCAGGGAGCAGCTGTGAATTCAGGCATTGATTCTGATAGGAAAAGGAACAATCAAATACAATGCGGTCTTTCCCATTATGACGCACAAGTTGGTGAGGTATGTACCAAGACTCAGGAACATCTGCTACTTCAGATGAGGATAACTTCTTGACATACCTAGCATCAACTAACTTCTGGATCTCTTTGGTATAGGTCTTTGCCTGTGTAGGGCTCTGGAGGAGTCATCTCTCACAGCTGCGAAGACGGGACATAGCTGCTTCCTTAGGGGCCTTTAGGGGGAGCCAGGGTTCTGCTCGTAGGAGAGGTGTAGCATACCGGAGGACGCCGTCAACAGGAATTCGGGTGGTTTGAATCTCCAGCTGGTGAATTGCATCTTGGTCCTGTTTAGAGCGGACAACCATTTTTGTGTTCCTCGGAGGCAACGTGTCTAGCTGCCACAGTTTTTGCACATTGTGGGGGATGTCGTCAGGTGGGCATGTAAAGGAGATATGGTGACACTTGGTGGTGGGTGAGCTAACAATATCTCTGGCAGGGCCCTGTAACGTCCAGCCAAGGCGGGTTTTGATTGCTGCAGGGGCTCCAGGGGGGCCTAACTTTACAGGCCATGTTGGAGTGATCAAATGGGTATGGTCAGCTCCTATGAGTAGAAGGGGGCTCACTCGGTCATGTTGTTTCAGGGGAATCTGCCGGAGATGAGCATAGCGCCGCTGGAGGGATTTCACCGGCTGAGAATGTTCGGACAAGGAAAGCTGATCAGCAGTGAAGGCATGTCTGATGGCGTAGGATTTATCTGGATGGGCCTTTGGAATGAGGGTGAAGGACACGGTGGCACCGTTCAGAGTCTGGACATCCTGTCTCACAGTCCTCAGCGTCAGGCTCTCAGGCTCTCCCATCAGCTGGAGTTTCTGGGCGGCCGGATGCAGGAGGATTGTACGTTCAGACCCATCATCCAGTATAGCATACGTGTCTAAGGACTTGTTTCCATTGCGCAGGGTCACGTCAACTACCTTCAGCAGCACTTTATTGCAATCGCTTGGATGGTCTAGGTAGAAATTCTGCACCTGCCTCTGGTTGATGTTGCATAAGACTTGCAGATGTTTCCCATTGCATTGGTTGCAGCGTCCCTTCAGATCACATTGGTTTGCAAAGTGGTCTCGTGCACATCGCCAGCAGCGTTTCTGCTCTTTGATCCAACTGGTTCTCTGGTCTTTAGTGAGCTGGAGGAAGTCATCACATTTACTGACATGATGTTCAGGGCAGTTACAGTACGCACACACTGGGCAGCGTATGGATGAGGTGTTGGGGGAAAGCTGACTGACTCTAGGAGGGGCAATCTGGACTGTAGGGGAGGTCACTTGAGGGGAGGTCTTGCTACCATGGAGTATGGCTGCAGCTCTGAATGGGTGAGAGGGTGGTGGCCTCGGTCGGACAGACTGAAGGGATCCCTCCCTTCTAGGCTGGCATCGGGCTTCACGTTGCAGCCAGGAGGAGAAATCTAGAAGGTTATAGGAAAGGGGACCTGGTCTGCTCAAACTCATGCTTCTCTTAAACTGGCAGAACTGCTCACTGGGTAGTTTCTCTAGAAGCCGCTCGACATGTGAGCCACAGGTAAGCTCAGAGAGACCTTCGCGGCCCATGGACTGAAGGAGACCCACTAAGGCCTGTACTCTAAGGGAAAACTGATCTAGGCCTCTACCATCACCTATTCGGATAGCGGGCATCTCCATTATAGCCCGGAGCTCTCTCAGAGCAAGCTGTCTGGGTTGACCATAACGCTCATCTAGGGCCTGAATAGCTTGAGTATAGGGATCTTGGGCATGGACATAAGCTAATGCAAGTCTCCTCGCCTGATCTACCTTTAAAGTGATCCAGTAAGAGGTGGTATTTATACTGCTCAGACTCTCCAGGGTCTAACAGATTGGATAGGGCCATCTTTAACATCATATACTGGCTTTCATCCTCTCTAGTGAGATAAGGGAATGAGGGACCTTCTATCTTTCTATATGTAAGGCGGTGAGGCTGCACATTGTTGGGCTGGTGAACTGGCTGGGCAGAGAGGGCCATAGCTCCAGGTAAAGTTTGAGATGGCAATGTGTTGGCTGGGAGCCAGGTGTTACGTGAGCCTGGGACTTGAGAGGTAGCAGGATACTGACTATGGTCAGGAGGATGCCAGGACTGAACTAGGGGCTGAATGGAGGGGGCATGACTTACAGGAGGGGGAGAAGAAAGCTGCTGCTGTGGTGGGGGAGGACAGGGCCTATGGACACTTGTGGTAGCTTGAGGTGGCCTTGCAGCATGATGGGCTGGTGATGCTATTATCTGAGGGCCAACATTATCAGGGCCAGGGGATGGTAATGAACGAGATGGTGAGGAGTGGCCATTACCAAGCATACAGCGCTGAATCAGTTCACCTTGATTTCTTATTGCTACCAGTAACTGCTGTAAGAGCTCAGTTTGAGGGTCAGGAATAGGAGCTACATGAGGGTCATGGGGCTGAGGGGGTGGGCTCTTCCTGGGCAGCGTATGGGTGAGTGAGGGTTTGGGAAGTCTGCCTGTGTCCCCCTCTCGGTGGCTGGCTCCAGGTCTTCTGGTGCTTCCACCCCTTCCTCTTCTTCATCGTACTCGCTGGGTAGTTGAGGTGGCTCTTCCCCTTCCTCATACTCGTGCTGTGGTTGGGGTTGATAATCAGGTCCAGCGCCAAAGAGGCTTAAACTGGCAGAGTGAAGAGGTTGTAGCTCTGGTGCTTCAGCAGGATGTTGTTGCCGCTGGCCATATTGCAGGACGAAGTCATCATAGCGCGCAGGCAGCTGGGCTTGGCGGCGTGGACGCTCAGGCTGATGTAACGAAGGCAAGGAGTGACTGGACATCTCCACTGGTCATCAATAGGCTCCGGCTCGAAGGACCATGAAGAGGAGGTTGGAGAGGAAGTTGTGCTGGCTTGATACCAGTGGAGGTGTCGTTCAGAACAGTATAGTCCAGTCACTTGTAATTCAATTATTTTCTTTATTGCAGGTAATCCAGTGTGTGTAGATATGTATGTGTGTGTGTGTGTGTGTGTGTGTGTGTGTGTGTGTGTGTGTGTGTGTGTGTGTGTGTGTGTGTGGATAGGTAGGTAGGTATTTGTTTGTGTGTGGTTTCTGACAGGGAAAAGGGATACAATTAGCGCCATGACACAGTACAAGGCAATACAAAACAAATGAATGACACCAGAACATAAACTGCAGGAGATAGGTAGCCCACCATATTCTTTGCCCCAATAATCAACAAACAAAGCATTTAAGATCGACTTAACAGCATACCATAAAGTAAAAACATCGAACTTACAGAGTTCATTAACGCACACAGGGCAGGGTAACCAGCTTCGCAAACAATGTCTCCATGTGGCTTGGCTTGAACGAAAGAGAAGGGGCTGTGGGCACAGGTGCTAAAAAGTCTGTGGCTGATTGGGCTAATTGGCTGTAGGTGCAGTCATTGAATGGGGGAAGGGAGTGGAGGTGCAGTGATTGAATGGGGGAAGGGAAAGGGGTGTGGCACTTCAGGACAGAACTTCCAAACAGTGTGTATTCACATTTGTGTGTGCGTAATAAGATGTGTCTGTCTGTATTCACATTTGTGTGTGTGTAAAAAAAATATGTGTGTCTGTATTCACATTTGTGTGTTTGTGATAAGATTTGTGTGTCTGTATTCACATTTGTGTGTGTGTAAAAAAAAATGCGTACTGAGATCTGTAAATGTCTGTCATCAGCGGGAGCTTGATTGGCCGTCTTTTTACACGTGGATTTTGGCACACTTCTGCCGTGCAGATCTGCAAATGCGATCCGTGTGTAAAAACGATTTGTCTGTAACTTCACACAATACAGTCACACACCACTAGTCGGCGCGTAGCACCCAGTGATGTTAAGCGTGTCATTGTCATGGGGAAGATGGCTGCCGTTAATGACACTGGCCGGTCGTCGGAAACTTCGAACAACTCATGGGCTTTACAATGCGTTTATTTATGAGGAAAACAAATGTTAACTTACCCATGAGTTGTTCGAAGTTTCCGACGACCGGCCAGTGTCATCAACGGCAGCCATCTTGCCCATGACAATGACAATGACTGTATTGCGTGAAGTTACAGACAAATCGTTTTTACACACGGATCGCATTTGCAGATCTGCACGGCAGAAGTGTGCCAAAATCCACGTGTAAAAAGACGGCCAATCAGAGCTCCCGCCTGAGTTAAAACTGATGACAGACATTTACAGATCTCGGTACGCATTTTTTTTTTACACACACACAAATGTGAATGCAGACACAAATCTTATCACAAACACACATGTGAATACAGACACACAGATTTTTTTTACACACACACAAATGTGAATACAAACAGACAAATCTTATTATGCACACACAAATGTGAATACACACAAATCTTATTACACACACAGATTGAGATGCGCACACACAAATAATATTGTCTCAATAATACCCCCATAGCCTACTGGCCGCCTCACCTGATCGCCTTGTAGATGGATCGCGCAGCTCGCCGTTCTTTGGTATGTAGTAGTTGCTGTGTGCATCTGTGTACCTTCATTCTATTTGTAAAAGTTCTACTAACACATGTTACCCGTGTCTGAAAACATCATTATGTGTAACAAGTCGAAAACTATAATTGCCAACACTCAAACACATAAAAGCAACCGAATTAGAATAGTGTTCCAAACGGGACTTGAACTCACAGTCATAAGTAGTCTCAAATGTGAAGGCTATCAGCGGAATATGCCCTATCTTGTTGAGCTATACGATCGCTGCTTCAACTCTCAGGCAACTAGACTTCATATAAATAATAATAATAGGAATGTATATTATTGATAACAAGTTAACACAACGGATCATGGTAGATGGTTATCGTGTCAAATCGTGACATAGGCGGACCACGTCAATGTTTTGCAAAAGGTCAGATCATTAGGCCTACTAAAACTACAAGAGAGATCAAACGGCCAAATAAATAATGAAGCTAACACACACACACAGGGTTATATAATATATATATATAGAGAAAAATAAATATTAGCCTAAATGAATTACATTTTTTTTTTCAAAATGTATGTGATTTATGAAAATCATTTCGCGACCCACCCCTCGGCGGGGGGTCGCGACCCCCACTTTGGGAACCACTGCTCTAGGCTACCTGTTGCAGCGGGGAGCGATCAGCTGATTGATCGAGTTGCGTTTGTAATTGTGCTGCTACGGTGCAAGTGATCCTTCCTCCCCTTTGGTGATGTTCATTCAACTCCTGACGGTATGTGGACAAGATGGCGCTAACTCGAGTTGCTACAGTTGTTGTTCCGCCTCTAAAACAATCGTCTCTTTCTATGGCAGGGTTAACGTGTGTGCGGGCGGTTTCTGCCAGCACTCCCCCCCTCTTCACGCTGCTGTTTTGTCCACTGGTTTATGTAGCTAACATCCATCCTACTCTGCATCTCCTACTGTGCTGTACCTGGCACTGAGTACGGTGATTGCTGCCTTATTCTCAGTCTTATCTTAATCTCTTTAGCCTACTTCTAACTGATCTTATTGATGATATTATTTGTGTTTTGTGGGTTGCTTTGCCTGTTTGTTTTGGCTTAATTAGTTTTGTTAGTTATATTAGTTTGGGTTAATTACTTTATTTGCTTATTTGGATTTATCAGTTTTGATAAATCGCCATTACTTTTGATTTAATTTCTTTGTTAGTTTTCTTTTGTTTGCATTTATTTGGGTTGTTTAAGTTGTGGGTTTAAGTGATTTAACCCTGATTTAAACCCAATTTAGTTATTTGCCCTCCCCTTTTTGTGTATTTTGTGTTTGGCGTGCGTGTGTGTGTGTGTTCGCTTTAGTGTGTTTGTGTGAAAATATTTTATTGAGAAGTCATGGTTAAAAATGATATATTGTTAAATAAAAGTAATTGAATGCTGGACCCAGTCTCAAGCTTTCATTAGTAAACGAACTTGTGTGCTTTAACTTAGGTGAAATTCCTGGGGTGGCGTTGTTGGCAACTTGTCACTAGTTCTCTTGTGCTAATTTTCCTATTAGCTGTTTGGTCGTTATTGGCCTGGTTGAAATTGCTTAAAGGGAATTAACTAAACTTTATCTTATTGGTCCCTCGACTGTCGAATGCCACACAAAGGACTCAGTAGACCTGGAAACTGCACCTTGAATCGTGTACAACCCCTTTCAAGCAGCACAAAAAATGAAGAATATAAATAATGTATGTGCAAGTAATTTGGTGGAAACATAAACATCAAATGGCTGGTTTAAATACTTTACAATTGAGTGAGACACATGGGCTTGTGCTTAACCTAGGATTTGTGTTATTCATTGGGAGGATTTACCAAACTTGTATGTTAGTATTCTAACTCCTGTTATTTTATTAAAGTGGTATTCAGATTACATTCATTATTATTGACGTTGAATTATTTTGTAAATGTTCATAACCGTTATTAAATCATTAAAAAAAGACACATTTTCAGAAATTGTCCAAGTACCCCCTACAGTCCTTCAAAGTACCCCTAGCGGTATGCGGACCCTCACTTGAGAACCACTGTACTGGTGGACAGGACAGTGTAGTGACTATGTTGTCACTCCCGGACTATCGCTCCCCAATGTCCGCAGCCTAACCTGTAGGAATCCTAGAGCAAGAGACCAAGAGACCCCTAACCCTCTACTCTGCTCCTTAATGACATGCATCTGTATTTACTGTAAATCGCTGTAGATAAGCACGTCTACTAAATACTCCAGATGTTTCTCGGAAAGGAAAACACAGTACATTTTGCTTCATGTGTGTGTCCTCTCTGTTACGTGACAGCTAACGCCACCGCTTTGACCACGCTGGCGATCATGGGGCGGCTCCTAATGAACTGGGCCTGGACAATATGCAGCCTCTACATTCAGGAGCTGTTTCCTACATCTTCTAGGTAACACAACAACGCACCTGGAGGTCCTGAGTTGACCTTTTAGTGTCTCACTCCTCCCATAAGTGGTGGGGATGACGATGATGATGATGATGATGATGATGATGATGATGATGATGTTAGTGATGACAAAGAAGATGGTTGAAGATGATGATGATGATGATGATTTCAGACAGACGGCAGCAGGACTAGGGGCCATAGTGTCCAGAGTGGCGGGGATGTTGTCTCCGCTGCTCAACCTGCTGGCGGTCCACCACTGGACCATCCCCATCATAGTGTTCAGCAGCCTCACCCTGGTGGGAGGAGCCCTCACCTTCCTGCTCCCAGAGACCCGGGGGAGAGAGCTGGCCGACTCCACCGAACAGGCAGAGGACCAGAGGAGGTAACAATCCGTGTATCATTCGTTCTTTTTATATTCAATTGAGAATCCAAAATCGGAAAATGAAAAAACGATTTGTTATTGCCTTATTCGTTTAAGAATCTGATACCAAAAAACAAATAACGGTTTGTTTTTTGTACTTTCGATGTTATGGTCAGATCAAAAATAGGAAATGAAAAAACTGGGCCACGGGCCGAACTTGATTTTGATATTTAATTTCTCCGATTTGTGTGACCAGGAAGTCTTATATTTATATTGACTTATATTGATCCAATCACAGCCCTCTCCATCTCTTTGTCCGATACATGTCTTTTTCACTTTGGTCGTGTTGAACACAGAATCTTCCAACACTCATTTCAGAGCATCGCTGGATGCCCATCTGCTGCAGTATGGTGGAAATCTCTGCATGCGTCTTGCCAGTTTCAAATAAGTCTTTAATTAACGTATGGTTCCAGTGCGGCCATGGTGTCGACACCAAATTACTCCAAATAATACTGATTCATTGACTTACAATCACTGCGTGATTCTGTTTTTTCAGGCTTTCTTTCACACTTAACTGTTGACGAATTTGCTGCAAGCTTATCAAGTGCAACACACAAAGAAGTCAATAACTTCCTGGTCACACAAATCGGAGAAATTAAATATCAAAATCAAGTTCGGCCCGTGGCCCCGTTTTTTAATTTCCTATTTTTGATCAGAGCATAAAATCGAAAGTACGAAAAACAAACCGTCATTTGTGTTTTGGTATCAGATTCATAAACGAATAAGGAAATAACAAATTGCTTTTTCATTTTCCGATTTTGGATTCTCAATTGAATATGTAAAGAACGAATGATACACGGATTGGTAACAACTGATCCCTAATCAATAATTTATCTAATTTTTAAATGTTGTTCAAAAGTGTCTAGCTTTTGGTGCAGGTCTCAGCTCTGTCACCTTTGTCCAAGTCGTGTCATACGCACGCACGCACACACACTTTGACCAGGGCCCAGTTTCCCGAAAGCGTCGTTAGCCTAAGTGGTTCGTTAAGTTCGTCGTACGACCATCAGACAGTTTTCACACCGTTTCCCGAAAGCATCGTTGCGTAACGACCGTCGTTAAGACGCGATGATGATGATGATGATGTTAGTGATGACAAAGAAGATGGTTGAAGATGATGATGATGATGATTGATGATGACGATGTTAGTGATGACAAAGAAGATGGTTGAAGATGATGATGATGATTTCAGACAGACGGCAGCAGGACTAGGGGCCATAGTGTCCATAGCTGGCCGACTCCACCAAACAGGCAGAGGACCAGAGGAGGTAACAACTGATCCCTAATCAATAATTTATCTCATTTTTAAATGTTGTTCAAAAGTGTCTCGCTTTTGGTGCAGGTCTCAGCTCTGTCACCTTTGTCCAAGTCGTGTCATACGCACGCACGCACGCACGCACACACACTTTGACCTGGGCCCAGTTTCCCGAAAGCGTCGTTAGCCTAAGTGGTTCGTTAAGTTCGTCGTACGACCATCAGACAGTTTTCACACCGTTTCCCGAAAGCATCGTTGCGTAACGACCGTCGTTAAGACGCTCGTAGCTAACGAAAGCTCCAGCTGTCCTCGTTGCGCTACGAGCGTCTTAACAAATCCAATACCACTGAATGTCCAGCTGGTGACGCTGAAGTTACGATAGGCTATATAGCTTAGTCTATGTTATACCATGGTCTGGGTGAATACTCGATTCTGATTGGCTGAAGATTATAAAGCGGAACTCTATAATCTTATCTTTGATGTACACCTACGAAAGACGTTGACGCTATGAAGCCGCTATGGCCATGTTGCTTGGCAACGCCTGCATACGGGAGATATTAAATAGTCCGCTCGACTTATAAAAATAAAAATAAAACTCACGATTGTAACTCTCAAACACATTAAAGTATTATTAATTGATTAAATATTAACAGAAATGAATGGACGACGCGGAGGCGTGAACCGCGGAGGACGGTTCTGTTAATGGACACCTCGAAGGGCATTATCCCGCTTATACCGGTCACTTACGAAAGAAAAAAATATTTAATCAATTAATAATACTTGAATGTGTTTTAGAGTTAAAATCGTGAGGTTTTTGTTTTTCGAGCGGACTATTTAATATCTCCCGTATGCAGGCGTTGCCAAGCAACGTGGCTATAGCGTCTTCATAGCGTCAACGTCTTTCGTAGGTGTACTTTTCAACCTCCACCCTCCAGCCAATCAGAATCGAGTATTCACCCAGACCATGGTATGTATTTGTAAAGGTGCAATGAGTGGGCGGAGACAGGTTTGAGCGGTTTTCAGTCCAGACGGTTTATTGTTCACAACAGAACAATAAACAAATCAAAAGTCAACGTAAATGGATTGTCCGTCTCCACAAAGGAGTCGCCAGGCTCTCTGCCTTTTGCTGTCGCGAGTGCTCCGCACTCCCCGTATCCCGTCCTCTACTGAAAGGCAGAGCAGACACATAAATACACACTTCCTGATTGGGCCTGAGTGCCTACAGGTGTCCGCACCCAGACCCAATCGCCCCAGCCGACCCGGTGCTCCATACTCCCCCCTGCAGGCCAGGCGCCGCCCCCCTCCACATACCCCCACCGCCCGACACAGGCCGGGGACCCATCCGGCCGCAGCCTACTCCCCCCCCCCGGGACGGGAGAGGAAATCCGCTACGACCATCTGCGCCCCCGGTCTGTGGGTCACCTGGAAATGAAATGGCTGCAACGCGAGGTACCACCGGGTGATCCTCGCGTTGGCATCCTTCATCCGGTGGAGCCACTGGAGGGGGGCGTGGTCGGAGTAGAGGGTGAACTGGCGTCCCAGCAGGTAGTAGCGGAGGGCGCCGACCGCCCATCGGATGGCGAGACACTCCTTCTCGACGGTGCTGTACCGACCCTCCCGGTCCGATAGTTTGCGGCTCAGGTACAGCACCGGTCGGTCGGCCCCCCCCACCTGCTGGGTCAGGACCGCGCCCAACCCCCTATCCGACGCATCTGCCTGCACGGAGAAAGGGAGAGCAAAATTAGGAGCACACAGGACGGCTTCCCCGCAGAGGGCTGTTTTAATAGCATCAAACGACACCTGACATGGCTCCGACCACTGGACCGTATCTGGGGCCCTCTTCCGGGTGAGGTCGGTCAAGGGGCTGGCCAGGTCGGAGAAGTTTGGGACAAACTGCCGATAGTACCCCGCCAGCCCCAGGAACCGCCTCACCTCCTTCTTGGTCCTGGGGCGAGGGGCGGCAGCGACCGCCTCGGTCTTACCGACCTGCGGCCGGACCTTCCCCCCCCCCAGGTGGAACCCCAGATACTGGATCTCCCTCCGCCCGATCACGCACTTCTTCGGGTTGGCCGTGAGCCCCGCCCGCCTCAGCGACTGAAGGACGGCCGCCACCCGCTGCATATGCTGCCCCCAGTCGTCTCCATAGACGACTATGTCATCGAGGTAGGCAGCAGCATATGCAGCGTGAGGCCGCAATACCCGGTCCATCAGCCGCTGGAACGTGGCTGGGGCCCCGAACAACCCGAACGGAAGTACCTTAAATTGGTACAGCCCGAGCGGAGTGGAGAACGCCGTTTTTTCTCGGGCTGCTGGAGACAACGGAATCTGCCAGTAGCCCTTCGTGCAGTCCAGAGTCGTGTAATAGGTGGCCATGCCAAGCCGGTCCACAAGCTCGTCGATCCGAGGCATCGGGTAGGCGTCGAACTTGGACACCGCATTCACCCTACGGTAATCCACACAGAACCGGACAGCCCCATCCGGCTTCCCCACAAGCACGACGGGGCTGCACCAGTCGCTGTGGGACTCCTCGACGACGCCCATCTCTATCATTGCTGCCAATTCACGCCGTATCACGTCTTGCTTGTGCACGGGTATCCTGTAGGGGCGTGTCCGCACCGTTAACCCCGGTTGCGTCTCGATGTCGTGAGTTATTAACGGGGTGCGACCGGGCAGGGGCGAAAAGACATCGGCGAACTGGAGCTGTAGCGAGACCACGTCCGCCGCCTGACTCTCCGACAGATCCTCTCCTCGACCGACCGGAGGGATGGGCCCCGGGGCAGGGACTTCCGGTCCAAGCTCCTCTCCCTCCGGTAGCGTTGTGGCGAACGCGACCGGGACCACATCATTCCACCTTTTCAGGAGGTTGATGTGGTAGATCTGTCGGGCATCGCCCCTGTCCGACCGCACTACCTCGTAATCCACGTCCCCGACTCGCCGTGTGACCACAAAGGAACCTTGCCACTTCGCGAGTAATTTGGTGGTAGAGGTGGGCAACAGAACAAGGACCTTGTCCCCCGGTGTGAGATCGCGTAATCTAGTCCCTCTGTCGTACAGGCGTTTCTGATTCTCCTGGGCTTGGCGCAAATGCTCACGTGACATTACCCCGAGTGAGTGGAGCTTTGCACGCAAGTCCAGGACGTACTGGATTTCGTTTTTACTGTCGCTGGACCCCTCCTCCCAGTTTTCTTTAATAAGGTCCAGGACGCCCCTGGGCCTGCGCCCATAGAGCAACTCAAACGGGGAAAACCCTGTGGAAGCCTGGGGCACTTCCCGCACCGCAAACAACAGAGGGTCTAGCCATTGATGCCAATTTCGAGCATCCTCCAGTACAAACTTCCGGATCATGGACTTTAACGTCCGGTTAAACCTCTCACACAAGCCGTCTGTGGCTGGGTGATAGACGCTCGTGCGGATGGCCTTGACCTTCAACAACCCGTAAAGTTCCTTAATCGTGCGTGACATGAAATTGGTGCCCTGGTCAGTGAGAATCTCCTTTGGGATTCCCACCCGCGATATGACGTGAAACAACGCCTGCGCAACACTCCTCGCGGAGATATTGCGCAACGGAATTGCTTCTGGGTATCGGGTTGCGTAGTCGATCAGGACTAACACAAATCGATACCCTTGTGCGGAACGTTCTAATGGCCCGATAATGTCCATGCCCACGCGATCGAATGGGACCTCCACCAGGGGAAGGGGCCGCAAGGGCGCCCTGGGGATGGCCGGGGGATTCACCAACTGGCACTCGGGGCAGGAGGCGCACCAGCCGCGCACTTCCGCCCGAATCCCCGGCCAATAGAACCGAGCCATTATCCGGTTCAGTGTTTTATCGTACCCCAAATGGCCCGCCATTGGGTTGTAATGCGCCGCCTGAAAAACCATTTCCCGGCGGCTCCTGGGTACCAGCAACTGGGTAACAACCTCCTCACTCTGGGTGTCACGACTCACCCGATAAAGTCTGTCCCTAATCACCACAAAGTGTGGGTAAGTCAGCACTGCGTCTGGCTGTACCCGAAGACCATCAATAGCAATCACTTGGTCGAAGGCTGAGCGTAGAGTAGCGTCACGAGACTGCTCAAGGGGGAAATCGTCCACCGGTGGGAATGTCGCCGCTCAGCCCTCGGGTTGAGAACCTCCCGCCTCTTCCCCCGATCCCTGACCAGCGTCGGACACCCTCGCATCGGCGCAGAACACAGCGCATGACTTACATGTCCCTATCTGTCGTGTCCGTACCCCCGCACTCTCGCTAACCGCCCCCGGAAACCCAGCCCAATCTAACCCTAGAATCAGGGGGTACGTGAGGCTCGGACTAACCGCCGCCTTGACTCTATGCGTTTTCCCCCCATAATGAATTTCGATAGGGACCAAGGGATACGTGTGAACATCCCCGTGTATACACCGCACCGAAACGCTCGACGCCTCGACCAACGCCTCGGACCGCACCAGGCGCTGCTGGATCATAGTCTGCATACAGCCGGAATCCAACAGCGCCTGGTACGTACCCCGTTGTATCCTCACCGGGATACGGTACGCCTCGCCGGGACCGTAGGGAGGGGTCGGGGGACCGGCGACGCGGACAACCTGGCCGACATCCATCATTGGGCAGTCCCTCCGGATGTGTCCCGGCCGTCCGCACCGCCAACACCCCTCCCTTGCCGTCTGATCGCCCGCCTGCGGGAAGGGGGGGGAAGGCGATTCATGCGTCTGCTCCGGACTGGGCCCCCCCCTCCACCTCGCTCTAGGTAGCGGGGTGGGTTTGTAGCCCCGCAGGGCCGCCGCGCCGGTCCGTGGGCTCGGGGTTGGTGCTGGTGGTCGTCTGTCCGTCGGAGGGGGGACCAGGTGGCCCTCCGCGATGTTGACCGCCGCCTGGAGGTTCTCGGGCCGGTGGTACCGGACCCAGGTGGACGTTCGGGCCGGCAACCCCTCAATGAACCTCTCGAGGGCCACCTGCTCCACGATTTCCTCCGGGTTATTCCTCTCGGGCCCCAGCCACCTCCTCGCCTGGTCCCGCAGCTGCTGCGCGTAGGTGAAAGGCCGATCGCCTTCTGCAAACGGGAGGGCCCGGAACCGGCGGCGATGTTCCTCTGGGGTCAGGCCTAGCAGGTCCCGGATGGCTCTCTCCACCGCCTCGTAGTCCCGCTGGGCCCCGGCCGGCAGACTGTGAGCCGCGAGCTGGGCCTCGCCCGTCAGGAGCGGCAGGAGGCGGTGAGCCCACTCTTGGCGTGGCCACCCGGAGACCTCGGCCACCCCCCGGAACGTCTCCAGGAAGGCCTCTGCGTCGTCGGCCTCCCCCATCTTGGGGACGTGGATGGGTCCCCCCGCTCCTGCCGCTCTGGGTCCGCGGCCGCGGTCGCCGGAGACGAGGAGCTCCTGTAGGACCGCCTTGTCGGCGGTCAACGCCTGGCCCAGCTCCAGGAGCACCTCGTTCTGCGCCTGCTGAACCTGCGCCTGCCTTTCGGACATCTGCGCGAGATGTCCGAGTAACGCCGCCAAGGGTGCCTGTTCCATCTGCCACACTCTCGCCCCACGTTGGGTGCCACTGTAAAGGTGCAATGAGTGGGCGGAGACAGGTTTGAGCGGTTTTCAGTCCAGACGGTTTATTGTTCACAACAGAACAATAAACAAATCAAAAGTCAACGTAAATGGATTGTCCGTCTCCACAAAGGAGTCGCCAGGCTCTCTGCCTTTTGCTGTCGCGAGTGCTCCGCACTCCCCGTATCCCGTCCTCTACTGAAAGGCAGAGCAGACACATAAATACACACTTCCTGATTGGGCCTGAGTGCCTACAGGTGTCCGCACCCAGACCCAATCGCCCCAGCCGACCCGGTGCTCCATACTCCCCCCTGCAGGCCAGGCGCCGCCCCCCTCCACAGTATTTCAGCACCGTGTCAGTGGACAGGTACAAGGCTACGATCGATCGTTAGATCTGTGCACGCGCGTTCATGTTAAGAGGAGTTTCGGGAAACGCACAGAAAAAAATAACGATCGTTCGAAAGATGATTCGTAAGAAGGATCGTAAGATGGATCGTACATCGTTATCGGGAAACTGGGCCCAGGACAACAGTTGTACAAAACAGTACCATTCTGATTGTAAACTTGCATGTGCTCTGTGTTGTGTTTCCATTCCAGTGATGGAACCACCTAGCCTGGCAAGCCAGACCTACATCAGAAAGATGTAAGGTCTGGCTCAGCTCCATTGGCAGTGTGGGCGGGATAAACGGTTGTCTTTCAAGTTCCCTCTGCACGCAATAGGATAGCGCTACAACCAATCAGAGCAACGAAGAAGGTGACGTAGTCAGAGCGACGGCTCTGACTACGTCATTAATCAAAACTCCGAATACATATTTCTTTTCGAGGAAAGACTTCAATGCCGTTCTTTGTTCTTTTCTCAAATAAAATGTTAACTTCAAGTCTTGAAGAGTCGCGGCCAAAGCCGCGACTCTTCAAGCAGCAGCAGCAGCCATTGTTTACCTAACACGGAACCGTCGCAACTCTGTCGTCATGGTAGCCCGGCTTTCGACTCCGCCCCTCACGCTGTGATTGGTCAGACATCCTTGGTGTTTCCAGCACCAAAAAGCCGACGGAGCCGTGCTAGACCTACCTAGCTGCCAAATAAATGTGCTGCCGCTAGGGGGTGTCTAGAGTTCTAGGCTAGGAACCACCATGTTGAAGGGAACCACTGACAAACCCAGTACTGTGTACAGTACTGGGTATGATAACCCAGTATGGTTATTACCTCAAGCAAATTCTAGTTAGATTCAGATTCAGATTCACTTTTATTGTCACTTAGATGCACTGTTCAGGTACATACATGTGAAATGCTTATGCTTGGGAAGCTCCAGTAAAAACCTAAAAAGGAATAAACAATAATAAAAGGAATAAAAACAATAATAAAAGGAATAAAAACAGGCAAGCAAATAAGTTAAAGAAAGTGCAGTAGTGCAAAGTGCAGAGTTATTGCGCATCAGGGGTTATTGCACATCATGTAGCACTGTCGTTTAACAGTCTGATAGCCTGTGGAAAGAAGCTGTTTCTCAGCCTGCTAGTGCGGGCTGAGAGGATCTTATATCCTTTCACCCTCCTGGACTTCAGAGGGGAGAACAGTCTTTTGTGGGGGTGGGTGGGGTCTTCAATGATCCTCCGGGCTATGTTGAGGCAGCGCTGGGTGTAGAGGTCCTCTAGGCTGGGTAGCTCACACCCAGTGATGTTCTTGGCGGTGCGAACAACCCTCCTCAGCGCCTTGCGGTCTTTGTCCGTGCAGCTGCCGTACCAGGCTGTGAAGCTGCCAGTCAGGAGGCTCTCAATTGTGCCTCTGTAGAAGTCCCTGATGGTGTTTGGACTCAGGCCAAATTTCTTCAAGCGCCTGAGACCATAAAGGCGCTGTTGGGCCTTTTTAATCACTGCCGTGGCATGGCAGTCCCAGGTCAGGTCCTTCGTGATGTTCACCCCGAGGTATTTGAAGGTGTCCACCCTCTCCTGTGCCGTTGATGTAAATTGGTTGTGGCTCGGTCTTCTTTTTCCTGAAGTCCACCACAATCTCCTTGGTCTTTTTAACATTCAGGGAGAGGTGATTTTCTGCGCACCACAGCTCCAATGAGGCCACCTCCTCCCTGTAGGCCGACTCGTCGCCGCCGGAGACCGGGCCAACCACTGCCGTGTCGTCGGCAAATTTCACGATGTGGTTTGGTGTTCGTGTCGCCACACAGTCGTAGGTGTATAGTGAGTACAGGAGAGGGCTGAGAACACATCCCTGTGGTGCCCCCATGCTGAGGCAGTGTGGAGGAAGTGTGACCAGCCACTCTCACTGCCTGGGGGCGATCTGTCAGGAAGTCCAAAATCCAGTTGCACAGCGATGGGTTCACACCCAGGTCCCGCAGCTTGCCGTCGAGCCTGGAGGGTGCTATGGTGTTAAAAGCGGAGCTGTAGTCCACAAACAGCATCCTCACGTAGGTGCCGCTGCCCTCCAGGTGAGAAAGGGCCGTGTGGAGGACATGGGCGATGGCATCCTCTGTGCTCCTGTTGGTCCTGTAGGCAAACTGTAGGGGGTCGAGGGTGGGGGGGAGCATGGGGCATATAAGGCCTTTGACCAGACTCTCAAAGCACTTGCTCACTATGGGAGTAAGGGCTATGGGGCGCCAGTCATTTAGGCCGGTCACCTTCTGCTGCTTGGGGATCGGGATGATGGTGCTGGTTTTGAGGCAGGTGGGGACAGAGCTGAGGGAAAGAGATTGGTTAAAAATGTCAGTGAATACCTCCGCCAGCTGGTAAGCACATGCCTTCAGGACACGTCCTGGGATACCATCTGGGCCAGCTGCCTTCCTTGTATTAATCCGCTTGAAAGAGCGGTAGACCTCACCCTTCATGATGGAGAGCGGGTGGTCTTGGTCGGCACCAGAGGTGGAGTGGGGGCGTGGGGGTATTCCAGAGGGCGTCTGCTCCACCCTCCCTATGTCAGTGGGGGGGGTTTGCAGAGGTGGATGCTCGCTGATGGGGGTGGGGGAGGAAGAGGAGCCAAACACACCAGGGGGCCTGGCGGGTCTAGCAGAGGGGTCAAACCGGGCAGTGAAGGAGTTAAAGTCATCTGGGAAGGTGGATGATGTATGTTGGGTTTGCTGTGTGCTCCCCCTATAGTCCGTTATGGCTTGAAGCCCCTGCCAAAGGTGCCTCGGGTTGTTGGTGATGAGTTTTGACTCCGTGTGTTGACTGTAGTCCTTCTTCGCCTGTTTGATGGCCGCTCTGAGTGCGTAGCGTGCATTGTTGTAGTCCTCCGCTGAGCCTGATTTATGGGCTACACTTCGTGTGTGGAGAGCTGCACGTACATCGCCGTTAATCCATGGCTTCTGGTTTGGCATCATCTTTATATTCCTGACTGGAACAATAGCCTCTGTACACTCCCTGATGTAGGTGGTTACATTGTTGGTGTAGTCATCCAGATTCCCAGTTGACTTGAATGCCTCCCAGTCCGTGCGGGCAAAGCAGTCTTGTAAGATCGCCTCTGATTGGTCAGACCAGCGTCGAACGTCCCTGTAGACCGGGGGTTCTCTCTTCAGTCTCTGACTATAGGCAGGGAGCAGGAGGATTGAGCAGTGGTCTGATTTGCCAAAAGCTGGGCGGGGGAGGGCTCTGTAACCATTCCGGAAGAGAGTGTAGCAGTGGTCGAGTGTGTTTTTCCCTCGCGTCTTGAATGGAATATGTTGGTGTAATTTGGGCATTAATCTGGTGTAATGAGCGTGATTAAAGTCCCCGGCTATGACCAGCGCAGTGTCCGGCTGAGCCGTCTCCTGTCTGCTGATCGACACATGGAGTTCTTCAAGTGCAGCATCTTTGTTTGCCTGCGGTGGAATGTAAACAGCGGCTATCGTGACAGATGTGAATTCACGAGGGAGCCATACAGGACGACACTGCAACAGGAGGCACTCCAGGATCGGGGAACAAACTGTGTCAACGGTTGAGATGTTCCGCTCATGACACCAGGCCCGGTTCACCATGAGACACACGCCTCCGCCTGTTTTCTTCCCCGAGAGCTCCGTGTCCCGATCCGCGCGATGAACAGAGAAGCCCATGGGCGCGATGGCATGGCTTGGTGTTCCAGCGGATAGCCATGTCTCTGTGAGGCAGATCACATTGCATCTCCTAATGTCGGGCTGGAAGAAGACCCGTGCCCGTAGCTCACAAAGTTTGTTCTCCAGAGATTGAACATTGGCCAGCAACAGGCTGGGGAGCGGAGCTCTGTGAGCACGCCGCCTCAGCCGGACCAGGGTCCCGGCTCGTCTGCCTCTCTTCCTCGAATGGGTCCTCCTCAGTTCGGGGAACAGGGAGAGGGGGTCCGGACACGGTCGGTGAATCCGACACACTTTTTTGATGTTCAGAAGTGTTTGTTTGCTGTAGGCAATCCATTTGGCGCCAGATGTGCTGCCGGTTTTGTTGCTTTGAGCGGTTGTCATCCTACAGCCGATCCGATACAAGATCCTTTGCCTAACTCTACTAAACTAAACAAAAACTGTCTGCTGCCTAACCTACAAGCACAGACTAGCACAATCTTGCTAGCTAGTTGTTGCGGACCTCCCAGCACGTCGCCCTCCTCACGGCGCCGATGACATTCCTGCTCTATGTCCCTCTGCCTGCGGCATGAAAACTACAGTATGAGGATTTTTACTTTTCTCAATTTCAGTTTGTTTGGTATTTAATAATAATAATAATAATGGATTTTATTTAAAAAAGCGCCTTTCAGGTCACTCAAGGACACTGTACAAGAATACATTAAAATATACATTAAAATATACAAACAAAGGATAAAAACACAGGATAAAATAGACATAATATGGAATGATCAACATAATAAGATTAAAATAAATAGGGCAAGTATGGCAGTAGACAGTATGGATTATTTTGACAGAGAATCAGAGGGAGTATGCGGTCCGGAACAGGTGGGTTTTGAGTCTTGATTTGAAAAGGGGGAGAGAGTCACAGGTCCGGAGGTCGGGAGGTAGAGCGTTCCAGAGCTGGGGAGCAGAGCGACTGAAGGCTCTGCCCCCCATAGTGCTGAGGCGGGCAGGGGGCACAGAGAGGTGGATGGAGGAGGAGGATCGAAGGGAACGGGTGGGGATGTTGATGTGCAGGAGGTCAGACAGGTAGGGAGGGGCGAGGTTGTGGATGGCCATGTATGTAAACAGGAGGAGTTTGTAGTTGATGCGGTGGGTTACGGGGAGCCAGTGAAGCTGCTGGAGGACAGGGGTGATGTGGTGGTATGAAGGGGTCTTAGTGATGATGCGGGCGGCAGAGTTTTGGACCAGTTGTAGTTTACGGAGGGATTTTTGGGGGAGGCCGAAGAGGAGAGAATTGCAGTAGTCCAGACGGGAGGTGACGAGGCTGTGAACAAGGATGGCGGTGGTGTGGGGGGTGAGGGAGGGGCGGAGTCTGGTGATGTTGCGGAGATGGAAGTATGCAGTGCAGGTAATGGTGTTGATGTGAGAGTGGAAGGAAAGTGTGCTATCGAGGATGACACCTAAGCTCTTAACCTGGGGGGAGGGGGAAACTGAGGAGCTGTCGATGGTGAGAGAGAAGGTATTGACTTTAGCTAGTGAGGATTTAGTGCCGAGGAGGAATTCAGTTTTATTGCAGTTTAATTGAAGGAAGTTTGAGGTGAACCAGGTTTTTAATTCGGAGAGACAGTCGGTGAGGGAGGGGGGTGGGAGTGAGGAATTGGGTTTGCAGAAAAGGTAGAGCTGGGTGTCATCCGCGAAGCAGTGGAACTGGATATTGAATTTGCGGAGGATGTGGCCGAGGGGTAGGAGATAGATGATGAATAGAAGAGGCCCCAGGACAGATCCCTGGGGCACACCGGTAGTGACTGGGGAGGGATTTGAGGTGAAAGATTTGAGCTGTACGAACTGGGTGCGGCCTGTGAGGTAGGAGTGGAACCAACTGAGGGGAGTGTGGGAGAGGCCAATGGAGGAGAGTCTGCTGAGAAGGATGGGGTGTGAGATGGTGTCGAAGGCCGCACTCAGATCGAGGAGGATGAGGATGGAGATAGAACCAGAGTCAGCTGCAATGAGGAGATCGTTGGTGATTTTGATGAGGGCGGTCTCTCTGCTGTGACGGGGGCGGAAACCAGACTGGAAAGGCTCGTAGAGTGAGTGGAGGGATAAATGGGAGTGAAGTTGGGAGGCGACTGTCTTTTCTAGGATTTTGGAAATGAAAGGTAGGTTAGAGATGGGGCGGAGGTTACTGTAGTTGTTGGGGTCTGAACCGGGTTTCTTTAATATGGGGGTGACAGCGGCAGTTTTGAAAAGTGAAGGGACTATTCCAGATGAAAGTGAGGGGTGCATGATGGTGGTAATGAGGGGGAGGAGGGAGGGGAGGCAGGATTTGACTAGGGTTGTGGGGAGGGGATCAAGCTGACAGGTGGTGGGCTTAGATATGTGGATGAGAACGGAGAGTTCAGAGGCAGTGGGGAGGAGAAAACTGGAGAAGAGATGACAAGTAGGGGGAAGTGCAGGTGGGGAGAGAGGGGGGGCGTTGGGATGTAGGTGCTGATGAATGGAATGGATTTTCAGATTGAAATAGTCCAAAATGGAATTGCAGAGAATTGGGTGGGTGGAGGATTTTTTTGAGAACAGAGAAAAGGGTTTTTGAGTTTCCTTCATTAGAAAGGATGAGGCCGGAGTAGTAAATGGATTTGGTCTGGGAGATTAGGTCCTTATATTGTGTGATGTGGGAGGTGTACATGTCGTTGTGGATGGTGAGACCGGTTCGCTTATATAATCGCTCAAGTTGGTTTTTGGCTTTCATGGACCTGAGCTCGGGGGTAAACCAGGGGGCTCATAGCTCAGCTTTATCTTGTGTTATCCTTGTTGTGTCTGAATTTTTGTAAATGTTATTTTTCCTGAAGTCAAAAGTTCTGTTTGCTTAATATCCGTTTCCTGTGATCTGACCTGGGTTTTTTTTTTTTGGTTTACAAAATAATAAAATATATAAAATGTAAGTGTACTTATTTATTATTTTTTATCTAAGCCCCTTCAAATAAACGTTTGTTGGCCACTGAAGAGGAGGAAGAGGCTCATTGGTAAGCTCTCATGCCTCATAGGCAGAAGGAAATTATAATTAAAGGTACAGTTTTTAGGATTTAGTGGCACATAGTGGTGAGCAACTGAATACCCTACTATACTATACTATACTATACTATACTATACTATACTATACTCCCTTTCCAATGATGTAGGAGAAGCTATGGTGTCTGTACTGGCCTGTAGGTGCCAGTAGGTACTTCCAAAATTATGTCATCTACGACAGCATCAAGTAGATCTAGTTATTTTTTTCATACATTATACATTAGTATAATCAAGTGTATTACATGTACAAGTAATATGAATTCATCAGTAACATTACATTCATATTATTATTTAAATAATGTAAGAAATGCAATATTTCACGAAATCCATGTCAAATGATAATTACAATTCCATCCAAATATGTGAACCTAAATGCACCTGTTGCTGTCACTAAGTGTCTCATCATGGGTACCTAATAGTTGGTGTTGTTCTTTGACCTTCTCTCCTCCCAACCCAGTCGCCAAAAGCATACGTTGGCAGTGTACGTCTTCGTGAACACTGGATTACGTCGCATTTCAACGTAAAATAGCGTGTTGTACCTACAGTATCCGTGCGTGGCGCTGTGGAGGCGCCTGGAGAAAGCACAATCAACAAGGACATTTCCTGGTTATAAAATACATAAATTGCTGGTTATAAAATACATAAATTAGAATTAAGGTGACGGTGATGCAGGGTTGCCAGCTTCACGGTTTTCTCGCCAAATTGGGCTGCTTTGAAAACGGGGGGGCCCGGGGCCCATTAAATATTAACACTGTATAGGTTTAATTGACCTCACTCTCGGTTTGATTTGTATTCAATAATAAACCAAATCCACTTACTGTTTAACAAACAAAAACCTTATCAAATAAAATGACATGATAAAATGGGATCATCACAAATACTTTTATTAAACATGTGTATGTAAACCTGCACACACCTGTATCAAGACACCGAACTGGCTGATAATTCCTGGACCAAATCAGGCTTTTTAATAATAATAAAAAAAGACCAATATTAGGATTTTACTTTAAATTAATAAAAAATTATAGGCTATATATATATAAACAATCAATCAATAAAAGGGGGTGATCAAATAAATGCATTCAAATAATATAAATCTATTTTTAAATTAAATAAATAAACTAAATGAAATTGAAATAAAGTGCAAATGAAACTATAGCCTTATAATCTGCAAAGCCATTTGAAAATTGCTTCAGCAGTCTCCATTTTTGCATGGCAGAACCAGAAGAATCTTTATATCTGTGACAAATTAACAATGACACAAATAATAAGAACAATGAACAACGATTTCCCACGAGAATCGGGTGCTTGGTCTCTAGATGCCGCTGTAGTTTTGAGGGCTTGAGGGCTTCGTTGGACAGCATTAGCCCACACTCCACACACTGGGCTTTTGGCACTGCCTCTGTTCCTCCATTTACGAAACCGTATTTAATGAAGTCGAGATTGTATTTCCGTAAAAACTTTGTCTTTTGGGTGGGGGGGTTGGCAGGACCTATGGGCAGGACGTTCGTCTTCATTTTTTCTTTTTAAAAACTTCTCCATTTTTGCCGCTTCTTCTCTGTGTATTGGCGCTTGTTAAACAACTGAGTGATGCATTACCGCCACCACGTGGTCGAAAGCTGCACGCAGATCGCGGCCCTTGCGGCCCACAGGTGCAAAACTGAAAGTTTTTTGTGGCCCTCTGGGGGGCGCTGGCGGCCCAAGTTTGGGCCACGGCCCTATGGTTAAGAATCACTGGTCTATAGTGTTTATCTGTTACTCTGCATTTCTTAGTGTTCACATGTCATACTGTCCATACTAGTGTTCACACCAGTGGGGGACTGTTTGAAGGGCAGGGGCGGGAAAAAAAGGGCTCCTACTGCACGACGTGGGGCCCCACCAGCGTACAAAAAGCTATGATGCATATGCATGATGAAATAGTCTTCAGCCTCCTTGATTAAGATTGACATTATGTTATCAGGCGATCCAGATTAAAAGTATAACCACACCTCTATGATAAAAACACAGGAAACTATAAACCTCAACAACTCTCAAGCCTTTTACAGTAGCAGAGGTGACATCTCTCTCTCTCTCTCTCTCTCTCTCTCTCTCTCTCTCTCTCTCTCTCTCTCTCTCTCTCTCATCCTGTCTACATGGTGTTGAATTTTACGCACCGGACACACTGCATAGCACTTCAGTAGCCTATAGTCCAACATCCATAGGCGTCCATGTAACATCTAATGTACAGTATAATGTGTGGCTAGAGGACCATATGGGACAAGGGTTCAGGTAGGGTTTAGATGCTGTCACTGTACTCCAGTGTGGCAGTGTTTAACCTGCTGCATTTGCTTGCCAGTCCCTGGCAACGGCACCCTATGTAGCATGGAACTGCTTTCCTTGCACAGGAACAATTCCTCTGGCAGCCTTTGACACATCCACAAGAGATTGTCTTGTTCATCGACACAGGCCAGGCTGGCTTTGTCGATGGGACGGAAACTGCTTTTTCAATTATCCACAGACCATTCAAATTCTGTGCATGAGGGAATTTCTGGCTTGGCGATGTGTGCACTCTTGTTAATGATTGTGGCTAGAGCAGCCCGTTTCAGGTGCAGGAGAAATGTGTCCTCTGTTGGGGGTAGTAACTTTAAGAGTGTTGATCTGGGGCCGTATTCACAAAGGATCTTAGCGCTAAAAGTAGCTCCTAACTGGCGGATTTAGGAGAAACTCCTAAAAATAATGGGCGTGTCAGTCTTAAATTTAGGACTCCTAATTTTTTTCACTAAGAGCAATTCACAAAGTATTTTAGGCCTAAAAGTAGCACCTAAGTCTAGGAGAGCCTAAAAGTCCTCGAGAGGACTCCTAACTCACTAAGACCTATTCACAAAGAGTCGGAAAATGACTGCGAAACGAAATGTTTTGGAGACAATGGAAGACTGTGAATTGATCAAGAGATATCGGCTAAATCGTGAGGGTATAAAACTTGTTGTGCAATTAGTGCGGGATGCAATAACACCCCCGACTAACAGGAATAACTCGATTAGGAAATAAAATGTTTGGCAACACGATATTTAGCAACTGGGAAAATGCAACTTTGCAATGCCGACGATTTAGGAATTTCGCAACCATCAGTCAGCCATAAACCGAACCATCAACGCGCTCTGTAGACCGCATATCAATTCAATTAAATTCAAACTTTATTAAGGACACATCTCATGAAAGGTCCATAACAC
Organism: Merluccius polli; assembly: GCA_030340625.1. Classification (NCBI taxonomy): domain Eukaryota; kingdom Metazoa; phylum Chordata; class Actinopteri; order Gadiformes; family Merlucciidae; genus Merluccius; species Merluccius polli. Next base: position 84,145 of record JAOPHQ010000323.1, on the reverse strand, counting down.
CAAAACAACACAATAATAATAAAATAATAAAAATAGAATAAAAAATACATACAGACACACACACACACACACACACACACACACATATATATATATATATATATATATATATATATATATATATATATATATATACATACACACACACACGATTCCACAATGATCCTATATTTCCATACAGGCTAGAAGAGCTGACAGAGCAGTTCAAAGTTGGTTAAGGCTGAAATAATACCATTAATATCATCCAACAGTTTATCCGGTTTCCTTTGGACAATCAACAACTACACAGGATCAAAGCCAACTTCATGGCATGCAGGTATGCCGGTGTGGTCGGTGCTGTTGTCGGGACGCACATACAAATAATTGCGCCATCAAAAGATGAGGACGTGTTCGTCAATAGAAAGAAAGTACATACATCAACACGCAGATTGTTGTTGATGCAACTTTTAACATTCTTGATGTGGTTGCAGAGTGGCCTGCAGGGTCTACCCGTGATCCGCGTATTTTAGGCTAATGGGGAGCGGTCTGAGGCGTGAGGCGCCATGTACCAGTTGGGTGTCTTGCTGGGTGACTCTAGTGACTATCCCTGCAAGACGTCTTGACACCCTCAATCTCTCAATCCACAACCGGGAGCACAGTTAAAGTATAACATGTAAGTGATTACGCGGATTACGCTTAGTCCTATGCATAAAAAACATCGTATTAGCTCTTTGTCGCCTTTTATTTGTTGAATCCATATTTATTATTGTTTACTGTTTTCCTCCATATATGTTAGGGCACACAAAAATACACAAAATCTTGTGGAGAGAGGATGTGATCACAGTGATCACTGCATGCGCCATTCTCCACAACCGGTATGGGCTGTTATTTAAAGTGTTGAATAGTGGAGATATGCTCATTGGATTTAATTGCCTCCTTGAATTAATGCAATTTACGTATTTTTATTGTTTGCTTTTTCTCTCTCTCTTTAACGTGCATATAGGCTACAACGTCATTATCGTGGTCTGCACAAACTTGTCGTCATGCGTGTATTCTGCTAAGTGCACTGTCCATAACTATTTGATGGGATGTCTAGCCGAGGCTACTTCCTTGTTCTTCGGTGATTTAGTGGGCTCGTTTCCACAGAGACCGCCTGCTCTGAACAACCAATCACCGTACTGACCGCTTCCAAACTCGTGCACGAGAATCGACGTAATCCATAGCAACGGCGCGTCACTCTTAGTTCACTCTTAGTGATGTATCCTTAGTATGAGGAGGTCTCAGCGGCTTTGTGAATAACTTTTAAGAAAAAACTCCTACGTAAAATGTTTTAGCGCGAGTTAGGAGCACTCCTAGCGGTAAGATAAAATGCTTTGTGAATACGGCCCCTGTTGTTCAGAAATGTGTATGCTCTCAGTTTGCCCAGATCAGAATCCTCAAAGTGATCTGCTGTGTACACAGCTATGGTGAGGTCTCGTGCCTGGTTGAGGAGGTCATCTGTTATGTCATCAGTAAGATTCTGACCAAATTCTTCAAGTGCAGGTATGTCCAGAATCATGCTACTCTTAAACCATGCCTTCTTTCCAGTGAAATATGGGTAACTTGTTGTATCTCTGCCACTAAGACTGTGGACAAAGGGCATGGCACAACACTGTGAAGATCCCAATGCCACAACCATTTCATGGATAGGCAGGTATGCATTCTGGGTTGTTCTCACCCACAGCTCTGCTAGATCACTAAGGTGCGTTGCACCATAGTACAGGCACATGACAATGACGTCAGTATCATTGGCATGTATGACAACTCTGTCAACTGCTTCAGTCTGGACACTGTAGACTCGAGGGTGTGGAGTATGATCCTGGTGTCAGCCTCCTGCTGTGTGGATTCCAGAGCAGGAACAGAGATAACAGACCCTTCTGTCAGCACCACACTCTTTGTCTCTTCTTTGAAACCACCACCCAGGTAGAGATGAGTTGGGCCAAGATTGGCCGTATCTCTTTTCCTGCTCACCTGTTTTAAGGTTGGGTCGACTGTACCTGTCACAACAGAAGTGTAAGATCTGAGTGCCAGCAGGCACATCATTCAGCAGCTGGCTTTTGTATCGCTCTGCGATGGTTCCAAAACCTTTTTGAAAAGACCAGTGTCGTATAGCACACATAGCATCAACTACTACTGCAGTCTTTCTGCCAACTTGAGGCAGATTAGGGATGCTGAATGCAGAATTTGTCAGGCGAAAAGTACTTTTTTTTCTTTTTTGGGATGGTGAGGGTGATATCTTAAACTAGAGTTGCAGCAAACCCCAGCATCTTTACTGATTTCCCCTATGTGTCAGGATACTCTCTGCCAAATTTTAAAGTTGTAGGACTATTTATGCCTTTGTAGTACCTAAATATTTGCATTCACAAAATTTCACCAAGAATATGTCCCCAAAAGGGGGGTTTTGGCCAACTGTAGCTTTCCAGTAGCTAGTTGACCGGGTTGTCCACCCAGGTTGTGATCCTTGAAGGTCCTAGATATAATTTCTGGTGTGAAACCTTTTACAACATTCTGTGTCGGTTTTCCAAAAAGTATGGGTTTTGCCCCCTGGGTATCAAGTTCAAGTTCAAGTTTTATTTGTCATGTGCAAAATAGTGTACAATGTACTATAAAGCGCTGCTTTTTGCCCCTGGCACTGTCTCAGCCCAAATTAATTATAAAATATACCATACCAGCTTAGGAAATAAGTCAAGTTAAAAAGGAACATCTACATACAATATACATCAATATACATCTCGCCTCAGCCATTGTAAAAAGAAACAGAATAGTAAAAAAATATTCAAACAGAGGTAAAAAGGAAGACAGACGCCACTGAAAAAGAAGACAAACGTACACAAACTGAAAAGAAGACAAACGTACACCTGTCCAATGTCGATGACCGCACCCAGTATCGCTCTACAACTGGACAGACGGGTTTAAGGAATCCGTATGATGCTGCTCTACTCTGTCTGTCTCTATCTGTCTATCTGTCTCTCTCCCTCTATTCTCTCTCTCTGTGAGACATGCCAGTACATTGCTAGCAGTGAGAGGACATACTGTACCTTTATCCTTATCTCCTCACTGTTGCAGCTTTGGACCCAACGTTTCAAAGCGCTGCCTCTCGCAGCATCACATTTTATCCACTGAAGGGGCACTTCTCCATTAGAGGGGCACCTATTTGGGCATTCATCATGTTTTCTCACAGCACTGCATCCCATTTTCCCTACTGGAAAGGGCACCCTTTGGGACACTGTGATGTAGGGGCGGCATAGAGGGCACTTCATAACGGCACCCTTTTCAATTTTCAAGTTTAGACCATTGTAAGGGCACCTTATAGGGCACTGCATCACATTGTCTCCACTATGGCACTCATTAAGATAGGGGCTAAAAAAAATGTTTGCAGTCAAAAAAAGGGGCTAAAAAAATTCACGACGCCAGGAAGGGTGAAGTCAATCGGGTCAGCCGGCCCTGCCAATGAGGTGTCCCTTTTTTATTTTTCAGGGAGTTGGCAACCCTACATTAAACACACCAGGAATGTTGATAACGGACTGGTCAGAGTTAGGGCATCTCACTTATAGGAAGATGTTGGGGATCAAACCAAGGTTATTATCGTTAACGGAAAAAAAAACTGAAACAAAAATAAAAAACGAGGCTTTACAAAAAAAGATAACTAACTGAAGTTTTCAACTTTGTCAATTTATTTCATACATAAGCCTTTTATATGGATATGAAATCATGTTTTTTTTTCTCAGATTGAGCTCCCTGAGACTCCTGGCTCATGAATGGTTTAATACATGCTGTTCATGTGTGGCTCATGAATGGTTTAATAAATGCTGTTCATGTGTGTCTTTAGTCGATTGGCTATTTTGATTTTTATCCGGCACACTCCCAGCATCTCACCTCAGGAGCAGAATTACACACATTTTGCACTTAAGGCTTGTAGACTGTTTACATATTTGTGCCCACATCTATATTTTATGTACTGTTGTAGTTGTGTCCAGTAATTTCTTTCTGGTTAATGACACAAACACACTGCTAACACACATCTTGTAAAGTTGTTGTTTTGTTACACAATACTTTTTCTGACATTTTTGAATCTCGCCCCTGAAAAATACCCCATATTACAAAAAAGATTAAAACTAACACTGAAACAAATAACAACTAAACTAAGCATTTTCAAAAAATAAAAAAATAAACTATCAAACCCGTTTTCAAAATGTTATTAAAACTAAACTAAAATTGAAAACAAAAAGTTAAAACGAAATAAAAAATAATAATAAAAAATGCAAAACTATAATAACCTTGGATTGAACCCAGTACCTCTTGTCCTGAAATGAAATACAAACGTTTTATACCTGCTGACGTTTCCACAATAAACGCGTTTTGTTTTTTCATTGCTGATCATTTTACTGCCTTGTTAAGAAACAAGGTTTGCACCCACAAGCCCCTGAAGTTGTCCTTTTCTCTGTTCTTTTCCAATTCAGCTTTGCTGAGAATAAATACATTTTCATTGACCATCATTCTGCACGGATACAGCCGTTCATGGCTCGTTTCCTAATGTTTCTTGTGCAATGCTTGTTTTTTCCGTTTTTTTCTCTTACTGCTAGTCCTAGTCCTCCTCACACCAAATGATGAGCAAAGTGGGTGGACTTGACTCTGTGGAAAACAGTCTTGTGCGTAACGTCTCAGAGCAGATGATTCATTCTGGCACCATGGCGGACTTTGGAGAGATCCTGAGGACCGCTGGGGACTTCGGACTCTTCCAGAAAATCCTTCTTCTAGCCATATGGATCCCCTGCCTTTTTGTACCCTATCACTTCGCCAGCGTCCTCTTTGTGGACTCCGACCCGAAGCGCCACTGTAACACGGACTGGATACTGGCGGCCGGTCCCAACCTAACGGAGGAGGAGCAGCTCAACCTGACCGTTCCCCGGGAGCTGGACGGCTCCCTCAGCCGGTGTCTGATGTTCTCCCCGGTGGACTGGACCCTGGACTCCATCCGCCAGTACGGCCTGAACCACACCACCGCCTGCCAGGACGGATGGGTGTACGACCAGACCCTGTATCAGGCCACCATAGTCACTGATGTAAGTCGAAGTGTGTTATTGGTAAGTGTTGTGGTGTTAAGTATAGTTCATAACTTTGTTTGGTTCTCACAGTTTAATCTAGTTTGTGACCAGGCCAACCTGGTGGAGGTGGCCCAAACGGCGTTGATGGCCGGCATTCTTACCGGTTCGCTACTGTTTGGACCTTTAGCAGAATCGTGAGTTTTATTTGTTACATATTAGCAGTGGTTATTAGTTATTCATAAGCAGTGTTGTAATGTAACGAAGTACAAATACTTCGTTACTGTACTTAAGTAGAATTTTCACGTATCTTACTTCGTTATTTATATTTCTGACAACTTTTACTTTTACTCCACTACATTTCCTCACTAAAATGTGTACTTTTACTCCGATACATTTCCCATAACCATCTTCGTTACTCGTTACTACAAAATAAAAATGGAGTTGGTGACCTACTTCCTGTTTATCAACCTCCAAGCGCGAAGAAAAAAAAACACCACGCGCAACGAAGAAGAAGATCTGCTTTGGCCAATCACGGAAGCGGTCTGCAGCTGCGGCAGTTCTGCTAATTCTCTGGTCACAAATGACGAGATCAACAGTGGCGACATCAACCGGTATTTTAACCCAAACTGAAAGTGGCTGTTGTTTACTGTTGCCATGGCGACATGTCTTTTCCCAGACGAAGTGGTTTTTGTGCGTGTGTGTGTCTAAACGCCACGGCTACACCGGCATGCTGCCAATAGTCTAGGGGGCGGCCATTCGTCCGGCTTTAGGCCGGACGCGTATTTGTCCTCCTTTTTGAGACAACCCCGCCGGTCCGCCCGCGCCGGTCACAGGTCCGTGGTGTGTTACGATCACGCGCGCGCCCCCCCCCCACCGGTAGTAGGTCCGCAGTGTGTTACTATTGCGCGCACCCCCCCACGTCGGCCGTATATCCGAGGCACGCACCCCCCCCCCCGGGCTGAGGTGTCCTCCTTTTCAACAACTCAACTCAACTCATAAATGGTCGCCCTACTCTGATAGGACGTCACAGTGTGATTACGGTGTTTACATGTCTACAATAATGCCAATAAGACTGGAATACTCCACATGTCTTCATTCAGTATTGATTACTCCCACTATGGGAATGCTGTTTACATGGCAGTGTGTTAATCTGAGTATTGTCTTCATCAGCTTAACATCACTCCAGTGTTGTCTTATGTGTACGACATATTTATTGTTATTTATTTAATTTTAATGTTGAACAAGTTGAAGCCTCTCCCCTGTACTGTACCTGGATATTACAGGAGCCAAAATACATTTCATAATCAAAATTCTAACTGCTCACTTTGTTTAAATACTTTTACTTTTACTTCTAATACTTAAGTACATTTTATATCAGAAAATTACTTTTGGTACTTAAGTACAGTAAATGTCAGGTACTTTCAGACTTTTACTCAAGTAATATTCTAAGAGGTGACTTTTACTTCTACCAAAGTCATTTTCTGGTAAGATACTTGTACTTTGACTCAAGTATCACTTTCAAGTACTTTATACAAGACTGTTCATAAGGGTGGGAATCGGCAGGGACCTCACGTTACGATATTACAACGTTTTTTGAGTGCCGATATATGTATTGCGATTCTGTAAATATTGCGATTCTGTAAATATTGCAATACGATGTTATGATGTTTTTGTATAATTTTAAATAGATTTTAGGGTCTACCTGACAATATAAGTATTGTATGTAAGCTATCTTATGTCTTTCACACGTCGACATTCATCACAAAAAATAAACAACTTAATATTGGTCACTAAGTATTATCTACACATTCTGACAAACATTTAAAAAAAAAAAAAAAAAAAAATAAAAAACTGTTTTATTTGTTTCTTCCAGGTTTGGCCGCAAACGGACCACTCAGATTCCAGTGGTGCTCATGTTTATATTCATGCTAACATCTGGCCTGTGTCCCAACTACTACTTGTATCTGGCCTCCCAGTTCGGGGCAGGCGTTGGGTATGGGGGCTTCCGGATCAACAGCATTGTGCTGTGTAAGTACACCATAAGATAATAATAATAATAATAATAATAATAATAATAATAATAATAATAATAATAACAGATAATACTGTTTAATATACTAAAATTAATTTGTTCTGCAAGAGTAATATAGGGAGTCACTCAAAATAAAGTGCCGTCCCGGGCGCTGCACTATGGCTGCCCACTGCTCCCAGCGTGCTAGTGATGGGTTAAATGCAAAGATCACATTTCGTTGTACTTGTGCAATGACAATAAAGTTGATTCTTCTAGGCAGATACATGATTATGTCATTAAGTGTCAGTTATTAATTGTAAATCTTTGGATAAATGTGGATACAAAAAAAATCTAAATCTGAACGTCGCAGACACTTCTATCCAAGGCCTACAGAAGAATAAAATACTTATATCTGCAATATGTCAATTTTTGTGTTACTGTCGTCCCATAGTGAGGGACCAGAATAAAATGATTGACAGAGAAAAGTTCTTATACTTTCTAGTTCAGATATGTTTAGAAAAGTTAGATAGTGCCTAAAGTCTAAATAGACTCATGACATGTTAAGAAATAGATGTTTTTACAGTATGTTATTCGAGGTCCAATGGCTTCAAAACCTAAACACAAAAGCCGTTTTCGTTAAAGTTTATACTGGGTGGCGACTGATGGCAGAACAATTCTATGTACATTTATATCTATTGATAGACAGAGATTGATAGATTGAGACTATTTATTGACAGACTGTACATATGTACACGTTTATATATATTTAATGACAGACTGTACATATGTTGTACATATCTCAATACAGATATCTAGGGCCAGCTGCTCAATGTTTTACTTTATCTTAATTTCTATTCCTTTTTCTATTTGTATTCTTATTATCTTGGTTTGGTTCTGTACTCTTACTGTAACCTGTACCTCTCAGCAGCAACCTCTGTTGCTGCTGAATTTCCCTCTGGGGATTAATACAGTTTTATCTTATCTTATTGAACCACTTAAACCACAACTTGGCTCTCCTCCCCTGCAGGTACTGAGTGGATCGGGGTGACTAAGCGCTCTCTCGGAGCGTGTGGGACCCAGCTCTTCGGTGCGTTTGGGAAGGCATCTATTGCAGTGCTCATCTTCTTCATCCGTGATTGGAGACTGGCGCAATTAGCCATGGCATCGCAGATGGCCCTGGTTGTTGTTTATATATGGTGTGTATTGATCACATGCAGTGACGTGGTGAAGGGGTGCAGGGTGATGATAATTCAGGGAGCCTTTGATATGTTTCGTCTTCTGTATAGATGTGAGTTAAGTCACAATTAGGTCATAATAGCATAATGTACACACTTTAATGTTATATAAGGTTGCAGTCTTTTTGGCACATGCTGTCAGCCAAATGCAGATACAGGAGATAGCGAAGGTGAAAAATAAGAAAAAGTGGGCGGATATATTTTCCCAATATAATGTTTAAATAAAGTTAAATATATAGGCTATATTTGAATATATAACGACGAAAGAAAAGGTGGCTCAACTATGCGCTGCACACCATATGGGCCCAAATTTGTCCTTTCATGGGGCCCTAAAATCCTGGCTACGCCCCTGCTCACATGTTGCCAATTACCGAAGCTGACGAGCAAATAAAATACAACTATTAGCGGGTTGCTAATTTATGTTTTGAATAAAAGTTATTTCACCTACCTTTTTTGAAAGGTTCATACCAGAGTCAGCACGGTGGTTGCTGGACAGGGGGAAGACAAAGGAGATGAAAGTGTTGATACTCAAGGCAGCAGCGATCAACAAACGCACTGTTCCAGAATCACTACTGGGAAAGGTATCTTTTACATTACATTACATTACATTTAGCAGACGCTTTTATCCAAAGCGACTTACAATTGAGGAAGACAATCAAGTTTCAGTAACATAAGATTTGACATGGTTACTATAGAGCATTAAAGACAAGGCGATTCAACTTCAATAGCATAAGAGTGATCAACATAGCTTCAATAACAGTGAACAGAGTGAACATCATGGCTTCATTATTCAACATGGTTTCAGGTGCTCTCGGAAGAGAGCACCTATCTTGCCAAGTTTACATATAAAATATAGGCCTACTATTTCTCTACTACTAATCAATTTATTGTATTATATGTATTTAGGCCTTACTGTACTTACTTATGTATTTATTTATTTGTTTGTTGATTTATTGACTATTTAGCCTACTTATTCATAACTTGAACTTTTTTTTAAAAGTTCAAGTTATGAATAAGTAGGCTAAATAGTCAATTATAAAGAGGTCTAATTATATAGTAGGCTGTAATATACTTAAAAGTATATTATAGCTTACTATATAATTAGACCTCTTCATATACTTTGATATGTTTCATCTTCTGTATGTGAGTTAGGTCACAATTAAGTCATAATAGCATAATTGTTGTTAGGATATGGAGTTAAATGTACACACTCCAATGTTATATAAAGTAGTCTTTTTGCAACATGCTGTCAGCCAAATGCAGATACAGGAGATTGTGAAGGTGAAAAATAAGAAAAAGTATAGCCAGCTGTGGGTAGATCCCCAATATAATGTTTACCTCTTCATAAACCATATTTATATCTTCATATTTGTAATTATTATCCTATCTTTATTTCTATATTATATGAATCCCAGACAGGGAATTTTATATTTGCTACTGAAAATGACTTTCTAATCTAATCTAATCTCATCCATAATAGATTGCGGAGAATAAGACTGTGGCGACAGGGGGCATAAGATTCCTCATCAGATCACCTGTGCTCCGAAAGCGTTTTGTGATCATAACATTAGCATGGCAAGTTGTACCCTCTTTAAATGGACTCAATGGAAATTGGGTCCAAAAAACTGAAAGCAACCTAGCATTCAAACACTTTCTGTGAGGGTATGAGGCTCCTCCCTCAAAAAACTTAATTGAAACAGTATTACTCAAGGGGTCTGGGGCTCCTCGACAAGAAAACTTTATTGACAAGTCATTAGTCAATGCTTGTGTTGATTAGTTGTCTGTTTGTGTATTGTTGTATCCTGTTATATGCTGCCCTTTTTACCAGGTCACTATTTAAAATGTGAAAAAGTTTTGTGCTTGTGAAATAAATTAAATACGTTTAAAAAAAGACAAAGAAAATTATCTAATGAATGCTTTTCTTGTACTTTTTCTTATTAAATCTTAGGTTTGCAATAAACCTCTCCTATTTCTGCCTCACGTTAAATGTGGGGAAGTTTGGGCTGGACATCTTTCTGACGCAGCTGCTATTCGGTCTCACAGAGATACCCGCTCACCTGCTGTGCTTCTGGCTGCTGGAGACGGTAGGGAGGAGGTCCTCCCTGATGTCCACCGCCCTGGTCGGGGGTCTGTTGTGCCTCTGCATCTTGGCTGTTCCCCAAGGTAACACGCATTCTAGGGGTGACCCCGAATAGTCGACTATTCAACAATTCGATCTAATGAGCCTGATTCGACTGCCGATCTCAGAGTCGAATCGTCGGCAAAACACAGGATCATTCCATTCGGGCTATAGGCGGTGCTGAATGTCTGATTTTACATATAGTGAATTAAGGATTGAACGTTACGTCTTGACTCTGTGGCCTGTTTGAAGCAAAGGACTCATTAGACCTGGAAACTGCACCTTGAATCTTGTACAACCCCTTTCAAGCAGCACAAAAAATGAAGATGAATATAAATAATGTATGTGCAAGTAATTTGGTGGAAACATAAACATCAAATGGCTGGTTTAAATACTTTACAATTGAGTGAGACACATGGGCTTGTGCTTAACCTAGGATTTGTGTTATTCATTGGGAGGATTTACCAAACTTGTATGTTAATATTCTAAATCCTGTCATTTTATTAAAGTGGTATTCAGATTACATTCATTATTATTGACGTTGAATTATTTTGTAAATGTTCATAACCGTTATTAAATCATTAAAAAAAGACACATTTTCAGAAATTGTCCAAGTACCCCCTACAGTCCTTCAAAGTACCCCTAGCGGTATGCGGACCCTCACTTGAGAACCACTGTACTGGTGGACAGGACAGTGTAGTGACTATGTTGTCACTCCCGGACTATCGCTCCCCAATGTCCGCAGCCTTAACCTGTAGGAATCCTAGAGCAAGAGACCAAGAGACCCCTAACCCTCTACTCTGCTCCTTAATGACATGCATCTGTATTTACTGTAAATCGCTGTAGTAAAGTAAAGTAGTAAATACTCCAGATGTTTCTCGGAAAGGAAAACACAGTACATTTTGCTTCATGTGTGTGTCCTCTCTGTTACGTGACAGCTAACGCCACCGCTTTGACCACGCTGGCGATCATGGGGCGGCTCCTAATGAACTGGGCCTGGACAATATGCAGCCTCTACATTCAGGAGCTGTTTCCTACGTCTTCTAGGTAACACAACAACGCACCTGGAGGTCCTGAGTTGACCTTTTAGTGTCTCACTCCTCCCATAAGTGGTGGGGATGATGATGATGATGATGATGATGATGATGATGATGATGATGATGATGATGATGATGATGATTTCAGACAGACGGCAGCAGGACTAGGGGCCATAGTGTCCAGAGTGGCGGGGATGTTGTCTCCGCTGCTCAACCTGCTGGCGGTCCACCACTGGACCATCCCCATCATAGTGTTCAGCAGCCTCACCCTGGTGGGAGGAGCCCTCACCTTCCTGCTCCCAGAGACCCGGGGGAGAGAGCTGGCCGACTCCGCCGAACAGGCGGAGGACCAGAGGAGGTAACAACTGATCCCTAATCAATAATTTATCTCATTTTTAAATGCACACGCACACACACACACACACACACGCACACGCACACGCACACGCACACACACACACACACACACACACACACACTTTGACCAGGACAACAGTTGTACAAAACAGTACCATTCTGATTGTAAACTTGCATGTGCTCTGTGTTGTGTTTCCATTCCAGTGATGGAACCACCATGTTGAAGGGAACCACTGCCAAACCCAGTACTGTGTACAGTACTGGGTATGATAACCCAGTATGGTTATTACCTCAAGCAAATTCTAGTTACACCGCCATGCAACCACAACTGTTGTCCTCTGTTTGCAACATAGGACTTTGATTTCACTAACTAGTCATTTTCATTTACTACACATTATTGAAAAGTGATCCCTATATTCTGCAGTCGCCCCCACGAGGCTGCGGGCAGAGCTGACCGTTCCCGGCCAGTCGCCACTTAAAAAAATAATAATAATAAAGAAATAATAAAATATATAAAATGTAAGTGTACTTATTTATTATTTTTTATCTAAGCCCCTTCAAATAAACGTGTGTTGGCCACTGAAGAGGAGGAAGAGTCTCATTGGTAAGCTCTCATGCCTCATAGGCAGAAGGAAATTATAATTAAAGGTACAGTTTTTAGGATTTAGTGGCACATAGCGGTGAGCAACTGAATACCCTACTATACTATACTATACTATACTATACTATACTATACTATGCTCCCTTTCCAATGATGTAGGAGAAGCTATGGTGTCTGTACTGGCCTGTAGGTGCCAGTAGGTACTTCCAAAATTATGTCATCATCTACAACAGCATCAAGTAGATCTATAGTTATTTTTTTCATACATTATACATTAGTATAATCAAGTGTATTACATGTACAAGTAATATGAATTCATCAGTAACATTACATTCATATTAATATTTAAATAATGTAAGAAATGCAATATTTCACGAAATCCGTGTCAAATGATAATTACAATTCCATCCAAATATGTGAATCTAAATGCACCTGTCGCTGTCACTAAGTGTCTCATCATGGGTACCTAATAGTTGGTGTTGTTCTTTGACCTTCTCTCCTCCCAACCCAGTCGCCAAAAGCATACGTTGGCAGTGTACGTCTTCGTGAACACTGGATTACGACGCATTTCAACGTAAAATAGCGTGTTGTACCTACAGTAGCCGTGCGTGGCGCTGTGGAGGCGCCTGGAGAAAGCACAACCAACAAGGACATTTCCTGGTTATAAAACACATAAATTAGAATTAAGGTGATGGTGATGCAGGGTTGCCAGCTTCACGGTTTTCTCGCCAAATTGGGCTGCTTTGAAAACGGAGTCGCGGGTGAAAACCTCAAAGACGCGGGTCACGGTTTTCTTGGGTACTTTCAAAACCCACCACAGAAACAGTTGGGGTATAATATGTATTGCATAATCTTTATGAAAACTCAGTCAGAACAACACAGTTTCACTCCCAGAACGTCAAATAGCGACTGTCGGTAAGGGCACTTTAGCGTCAGTCACTGACGGAGAGGGGGTTCAATTCACTACAATGTGATGTGATGCCGTCTCCGGCGATATTTGACATTCAGAGCGGGTGCTCCAGCAGCCCATTCACTCCTGTATTAACCCGACCACGGCTCTAATGGACGATTTGGGCATCCGTCCTATTGGTTAGTTATTACTCCTGTATTAACCCGACCACGGCTCTAATGGACGATGTGGGCATCCGTCCTATTGGTTAGTTATTAGCAGGGGCGGTTCTTAGGGTCTCGGTGGCATGATGGAGAGAGCCATGGTCTACTGCTCTCACACACCGGGTATCATATCCTGGTAGTCGGACTCTCTCCCCATTCCCTGGGTAGAGGGGGATCTAGGAAGGGCTCTTGGGGATGCCAGTGATTGACAGAGGGCTGTTGGAGATGTAAAAATGGCTGTTGGAAAGTAACAGTTGTGCAAGTAGTTGTCCCCAACTGCTGTACAGCAGTTGGGGACAACTACTTGCACAACTGTTACTTTAACTGTTGTTGGAGACCTCTGCCTAACTGGGACACCTGTGTCCCTGACTGTTGCGGTATGTCAGGAGTGTCATACTACATCTCCAACAGCCCTCTGTCAATCACTGGCATCCCCAAGAAGAGCCCTTCTTATACCCCCCCCTCTGGGGAATGGGGAGAGTCCAACTACCAGGATACGATACCAGGTCAGTTAGAGCAGGGGTTCTTAACCTTTTTGACCTTGAGGCCCAATTTTTATAGCACAAAGTGGCCCGGGGCCCATTAAATATTAACACTGTATAGGTTTAATTGACCTCACTCTCGGTTTGATTTGTATTCAATAATAAACCAAATCCACTTACTGTTTAACAAACAAAAACCTTATCAAATAAAATGACATGATAAAATGGGATCATCACAAATACTTTTATTAAACATGTGTATGTAAACCTGCACACACCTGTATCAAGACACCGAACAGGCTGATAATTCCTGGACCAAATCAGGCTTTTTAATAATAATAAAAAAAGACCAATATTAGGATTTTACTTTAAATTAATAAAAAATGATATATATATATATATATATATATATATATATATATATATATATATATATATATATATATATATATATAAACAATCAATCAATAAAAGGGGGTGATCAAATAAATGCATTCAAATAATATAAATCTATTTTTAAATTAAATAAATAAACTGTAAATAAAATTGAAATAAAGTGCAAATGAAACTATAGCCTTATAATCTGCAAAGCCATTTGAAAATTGCTTCAGCAGTCTCCAGTTTTGCATGGCAGAACCAGAAGAATCTTTATATCTGTGACAAATTAACAATGAACAACGATTTCCCACGAGAATCGGGTGCTTGGTCTCTAGATGCCGCTGTAGTTTTGAGGGCTTGAGGGCTTCGTTGGACAGCATTAGCCCACACTCCACACACTGGGCTTTTGGCACTGCCTCTGTTCCTCCATTTACGAAACCGTATTTAATGAAGTCGAGATTGTATTTCCGTAAAAACTTTGTCTTTTGGGTGGGGGGGTTGGCAGGACCTATGGGCAGGACGTTCGTCTTCATTTTTTCTTTTTAAAAACTTCTCCATTTTTGCCGCTTCTTCTCTGTGTATTGGCGCTTGTTAAACAACTGAGTGATGCATTACCGCCACCACGTGGTCGAAAGCTGCACGCAGTCTCGCGGCCCTTGCGGCCCACAGGTGCAAAACTGAAAGTTTTTTGTGGCCCTCTGGGGGGCGCTGGCGGCCCAAGTTTGGGCCACGGCCCTATGGTTAAGAATCACTGGTCTATAGGGTTTATCTGTTACTCTGCATTTCTTAGTGTTCACATGTCATACTGTCCATACTAGTGTTCACACCAGTGGGGGACTGTTTGAAGGGCAGGGGCGGGAAAAAAAGGGCTCCTACTGCACGACGTGGGGCCCCACCAGCGTACAAAAAGCTATGATGCATATGCATGATGAAATAGTCTTCAGCCTCCTTGATTAAGATTGACATTATGTTATCAGGCAATCCAGATTAAAAGTATAACCACACCTCTATGATAAAAACACAGGAAACTATAAACCTCAACAACTCTCAAGCCTGAACAGTAGCAGAGGTGACATGACTCTCTCTCTCTCTCTCTCTCTCTCTCTCTCTCTCTCTCTCATCCTGTCTACATGGTGTTGAATTGTACGCACTTCAGTAGCCTATAGTCCAACATCCATAGGCCAGATAGGCCTATCTAGGCATCCATGTAACATCTAATGTACAGTATAATGTGTGGCTAGAGGACCGTATGGGACAAGGGTTCAGGTAGGGTTTAGATGCTGTCACTGTACTCCAGTGTGGCAGTGTTTAACCTGCTGCATTTGCTTGCCAGTCCCTGGCAACGGCACCCTATGTAGCATGGAACTGCTTTCCTTGCACAGGAACAATTCCTCTGGCAGCCTTTGACACATCCACAAGAGATTGTCTTGTTCATCGACACAGGCCAGGCTGGCTTTGTCGATGGGACGGAAACTGCTTTTTCAATTATCCACAGACCATCCAAATTCTGTGCATGAGGGAATTTCTGGCTTGGCGATGTGTTCAAGTTTTATTTGTCATGTGCAAAATAGGGTACAATGTACTATAAAGCGCTGCTTTTTGCCCTTGGCACTCTCTCAGCCCAAATTAATTATAAAATGTACCATACCAGCTTAGGAAATAAGTTAAGTTAAAAAGGAACATCTAGGTGATTAAAAACCAAATAAACCCAATAACGATGTTCACACTAAAATTATGGTTCAGCATAATAAAAAAATATAAGATTCAAAAAGACGCTAATTCATTAAAATGGGTAGCATATGATAGCAAATTCAAACCAGCTAGATACGATAAAGGGTTTAGGCGGTGGACAACCAAGGGAATCACAGCGTGGTGTGTGCTAGTGAAGAATGGGCAGCTGGAGAGTTTCCAAAATATAAAAGAAAAATTTGGTTTGGATAAACGGGAATTCTATAGGTACCTACAACTTAGAGATTACTTTCTGAAAGAGATCAGGATGGACCCCTCCGGAGAAGTGAATGGTGTGATCCAACTCATAATCAATACATACAAAGAAAACAAAGTTAGAATTGTTTCCGGGTTATATAAAAAATTAATATCAAATAAACACTCAACTAAATACATAAAAGAAAAATGGGAATCAGAATTTAAGATAAAAATCACAGATGAAGAGTGGCTAAACATGTGGAAAATACACCACACATCCACTAATTCACGGATCTGGAGGGAGTTCTCCTGGAAAAATCTGATTCGTTTTTTTATTTCACCCAAAGTCAAGAGTAAACAGTTGAACAAAAATATACCTTGTTGGAGAGACTGTGGAATAATGAACGTGGATCACTCGCACATTTTCTGGAAATGTGATAAAATCAGGTGGTTTTGGAAAATGTTACACGATGCATTGTTGATAATACTTGGATATAAGATTCCAATGTCTTGTACAGTATTGTATTTGTGTAACCTATGTGAAGAAAATATAAGAACGAAGGACAGATACCTGGTAAAAATATTACTAACAGCAGCTAAGAAAGCTATCACGAAGAAATGGGGAAGGGAAGACATCCCTACACAAGAACAATGGACTCACCTGGTAGAGGAAATCTACACAATGGAAAAAATGATACACCGCTTAAGGCTACAGGAAGCTCAGTTCAAAGAGAAATGGATGAGATGGACAATATTTATGACTGAACAACAACAAAACAAAAAACTTGATTGAGGAATAGAAAATGGAATATGGACAGATTGCTTTGAAAGTGACTCCCATGTGTGTTTTTTATGTGTTTTTTTACTTGTTTTAGTACTATTTTGATTGAGTTGTTCCACCTTTGTAAAGCAAAAATTCTCAATAAAAATTAAAGTGAAAAAAAAAAAAGGAACATCTACATACAATATACATCAATATACATCTCGCCTCAGACATTGTAAAAAGACAGAATAGTAAAAAATATTCAAACAGAGGTAAAAAGGAAGACAGACACCACTGAAAAAGAAGACAAACGTACACAAACTGAAAAGAAGACAAAAGTCCTGTCCAATGTCGATGATCGCACCCGGTATCGCTCTACAACTGGACAGACGGGTTTAAGGAATCCGAACGATGCTGTTCTAATCTGTGTCTGTCTCTATCTGTCTATATCTGTCCATCTGTCTATATGTCTGTCTCTCTCTCTCTCCCTCTATTCTCTCTCTCTGTGAGACACGCCAGTACATTGCTAGCAGTGAGAGTACATACTGTACCTTTATCCTTATCTCCTCACTGTTGCAGCTTTGGACCCAACGTTTCAAAGCGCTTCCTCTTGCAGCATCACATGTTATCCACTGAAGGGGCACTTCTCCATTAGAGGGGCACCTATTTGGGCATTCATCATGTTTTCTCACAGCACTGCATCCCATTTTCCCTACTGGAAAGGGCACCCTTTGGGACACTGTGATGTAGGGGCGGCATAGAGGGCACTTCATAACGGTACATAACAGCACTTTTCAATTGGAAGGGCACCCATAGGGAAGGTCAAGTTTAGACCATTGTAAGAGCACCTTATAGGGCACTGCATCACATTTCTCCACTATGGCACTCATTAAGATTGGGGCTAAAAATATTTGCACTCAAAAAAAGGGGCTAAAAAAATTCACCACGCCAGGAAGGGTGAAGTTGGCAACCCTACTTTAAACACACCAGGAATGTCGATAACAGACTGGTCAGAGTTAGGGCATCTCACTTATAGGAAAAACTGAAACACAAAAAACTGAAACAAAAATAAAAAACAAGGCTTTACAAACAAAGATAACTAACTGAAGTTTTCATCTTTGTAAATTTATTTCATACATAAGCCTTTTATATGGATATGAAATCATGTTCATATCAGATTGAGCTCCCTGAGACTCCTGGCTCATGAATGGTTTAATAAATGCTGTTCATGTGTGTCTTTAGTCGATTGGCTATTTTGATTTTTACCCGGCACACTCCCAGCATCTCACCTCAGAAGCAGAATTACACACAATGCTTGTTTTTTCCTTTTTTTCTCTTACTCCTAGTCCTAGTACTCCTCACACCAAGATGATGAGCAAAGTGGTTGGACTTGACTCTGTGAAAAACAGTCTTGTGCGTAACGTCTCAGAGCAGAGGATTCATTCCGGCGCCATGGTCTTTAGTCGATTGGCTATTTTGATTTTTACCCGGCACACTCCCAGCTTCTCACCTCAGGAGCAGAATTACACACATTTTGCACTTAAGGCTTGTAGACTGTTTACATATTTGTGCCCATATCTATATTGTATGTACTGTTGTAGTTGTGTCCAGTAATTTATTTCTGGTTAATGACACAAACACACTGACTGACACACATCTTGTAAAGTTGTTGTTTTGTTACACAATACTTTTTCTGACCTTTTTGAATCTCACCCCTGAAAAATACCCCATATTACAAAAAAAGATGAAAACTAACACTGAAACAAATAACAACTAAACTAAGCATTTTCAAAAAATAAACTATCAAACCCGTTGTACAAATTTATTAAAACTAAACTGAAATTGAAAACAAAAAGTTAAAACGAAATGTGTGACAGTCACACAATTTGACCCATTCTCACACCACACGCCACACTTGACATTTCTCACGCTAATTTCCCCATTCAATACTCTGACCGAGATAACCAATCCCAGACCATCAGTCCTTTGTGCCTAAATCTAACCAACCACGGAAGGCACCACGCGATATAAACCAATCAGAAGCAACGGAAGGCGGGTCTTGGCATCTCTAACTCTCTTTCACACACAACAGCGCCGACATTTAAAACCCACTCGACGTTCTCTGTCAACGGGAATACCCATTGACATAATCAACTTAATACTACACAAACATACTTGAGAGTAATTAGGCTTCCTATGTACATGTTTCAAAGGTGACCGGTATGAGCAGTGTGCAAACTTCCCTGCTCTGCCGTGTACGGGAAGAGCCGATCGCAACCGGAAGGACCCGAGTTGTCCCAAAGGAACGCCAGAACCGTCCCGACGGCAGCTGTTACCTGTCGAGTGCTGCACACCTTGTCCGTTACGACAGCGTTAAGGAGAGCCAAATAACTTGTGTCCGTTGTGCGTGAGTGCAGAGTAAGTTTATATTCACTGCTAATTGTTATGTTAGCCGCTACGTTGTAAAGGTACTGACGCACACACAGTTTTGTACATCCGGTATATTATCAGAGTCCGGTTACAGTTTTTCTCTATTGCTTAAACACATTTCACGATACTGCCCTCACTTTTCACAAAACTCTAAACACAAAACACTTTTCTAAAGCTACGTACACTAAACCTCACAGTTTCTTTTCAAAACCAACCCATCACAACAAAACAGTTGCTCATATGCTCAAAACCAACCCATCACACCAAAACAGTTGCTCATATGCTCAAAACCAACCCATCACACCAAAACAGTTGCTCATATGCTCAAAACCAACCCATCACACCAAAACAGATGCTCATATGCTCAAAAGCAAACTCTGACACCAAAATACCACTCAAGGCCTGCAAAAATGTAAACACTACGGAGCATCATTAACCACATTACCAAAAAAATTGAAAACACAATTTTCACAGTGTGAGACTGTTCTTTTTACAGTTTCACAACTGCCAGGATGCATTTGAGCAACCCTTATTTATTCTCAAATATGTTTTGGGGCATTTACTATAGATTTGTGCATTTCATGGGAATAGTTACATAATGCAGAAAATGCAGTAATATCACAACTCAATGCAAAAATGAGTACTGTAAACTCCATGGAGGATCCATTACACACAATAGATACAGTACAGTAACAATTGAGAACACAATGTTCAGGGTGCGATTTCTTTTACGGTATTACAGTACGTTGAAAATTGACACAGTATGTTGTATGTTGACACCGAAATCATGGGGCGGCATCACGTCGTCGGGCTGGGTCGGGCCACAGGACCTCATCAACGTCACAGGCAATATTGTCCATAGCCAAACAACGTGGGAAGAATGCCCTGGCATGCCGCACCCAGCCTTGGAACGCCTCCACAGCCACATCATCACAGGCCAGGTCCATAGCCCTGAGAAGGTTCTCTCTGGTGTAAGGTTGGCGGTCATAGACCTTCCACCGCCATGATGAGAAGAACTCCTCTATTGGGTTTAGGAACGGAGAGTAGGGTGGCAGACACACATTAATGAATTGCTGATTGATGTTAAACCACTCTCTGACCTGGATGCTGCGATGGAAGCTAACATTGTCCCAGAGGATGACGTATATGGGAAGATCAGCTGGCCCAGGAATCTGCTGGTCGTGGTGATCTGCTGGCCGAGCATTCAGGTGGTCATTGTCATGCAAAACATCTCTGAGCTCTCCTAGGAAGGTGAGGAGACGCTCAGTGTTGTAGGCACCAAGTTCAGCATGCCGGTGGAGAAGCCCTCTAGAACTCATGGCAGCGCAGAGAGTGATGTTTCCTCCACGTTGGCCGGGCACATCAACGATAGCTCTCCGTCCTATGATGTTACGGCCTCTCCTCCTCCTTTTTGTGAGGTTGAAGCCAGCCTCATCCACAAATATAAATTCATGGGGTCTGGCCATGGACTCCAACTCGAACATCCTCTGTGGAAACAAATAGCGTTTTCAGGTGTTCAGAAAGACAGTCAATACAGCACATTACAGTACGACAGTATAGTATTGCATGTGAAGTACTGTAGGCCATGGATTGTACTGTACTTACTTGCACATACTGGTGACGGAGGTGTTTTATTCTGTCAGAGTTGCGCTCAAAGGGTACCCTATAGGCCTGCTTCATGCTTACTCTCTGGCGCTTGAGGACTCTGTCTATGGTTGTCAGGCTGACATTGTCAATGGTCGGAAAGTTCAAATTGTCACCAATGATCCTCTCCCGTATCTCCCGTAGTCTGATCACATTGTTCTCCCGAACCATATCCACAATGAGGACCTCTTGGGCTGGTGTGAATCTGGAAGCCCTCCCACCTGCAAATGGCAATCTTTCAACTCTAGAGAAACAAGCATAGTCATTTGGTCAGAAATGGTCCTTGCAGTACACACTTTTACTGTAACCATGATTGCACTTGTCTGTATGTAGGTGCACTCCACTATACTACTGTATACTGTGAACATCTAGTGTAGTGACTAAAAAACTACTACATACAGTACCTGTTGTGTTCTCTGAAGGCCCGAATAATGGTGGCCACTGAGAATCTGCTGAGGTTTGGTTGGACTCGTTGTCCCGCTTCAGTCATTGTCATGCCGTGGACAATGACGTGGTCAATGACTGTTGCTCTCATTTCATCTGTAATGAAAATGCGTTGTCTTGCTTGCCCTCCTTCTCCTCTCCCTCCTTGGCCTGCTCCTCTTTGGACTGCTTCTCGCCCTCTTTGGCCCACTCCTCGGCCCGCTCCTCTCCCTCCTCGGCCCGCTCCTCTCCCTCCTCGGCCCGCTCCTCTCCCTCCTCGGCCCGCTCCTCTCCCTCCTCGGCCCGCTCCTCTCCCTCCTCGGCCCGCTCCTCTCCCTCCTCGGCCTGCTCCTCTCCCTCCTTGACCTGCTCCTCTCCCTCCTTGACCTGCTCCTCTCCCTCCTTGACCTGCTCCTCTCCCTCCTCTGACACGAACTCCTCTTCTTCTGTCTTGATCATCCATTTTTGTTTTTGAACCTTCAGCAAACTGCACTGACTTATATAGGTGTGGTCACATCATTTGCAATAGGTGTTTTCAATTATGAGTCGTTGTGTTTACTGATTGACACCAGGTATGTTCATTGTGTTCAAGTTTTGCTGATTGTGGGTAGCATTTTGCATCACATGAGCTTCACAATGCATATTGGAGCAGAGTTATATGCAAAATGTGTTTTAGCACGGCAAAATGTGTTTAGAGTTTTGAGAAAAAGGGGATGGGTTTTGTGAACAGTGTCTACAGGTGAATTGTGTTTGTGGTTGTGGCAAAAGGGGGGTAGTTTTACTAAATGTGTTTAGGCAACTGGTCATTTGGTTTAGAGTACTGGGTTTTGTGTTTTGGCAATAGAGAAAAACTGTAATATGTTCGAATTCCCTTATATATATGTTTTAGACATATAATATTGTTTGATTGTGTGTTCAATATTGCGGATGGGCTCTGCACCCGACGATATTTACGTCTATTACAGTCGCTGCGTATTACATTGTAACGATGCGGTCTGAGGCGCCCACGTGCGGCCATTATGGAGTGTCATTTCCGACCTCATGTTATTTTACTGCGTAGTACTGAGTATCTGTTTAGTTCAGTCATATTGCTTTATTTGTTAAAAATAATAATACATTTGCTGTTTATTCATTTTGTATAATTCAGGAAACCACAACAAGACACATCCTCTACTTTGCTCATGTGAGGAATTAATAAAGAAGGAAAAGTAATTCTCTGGAGTAGCTGCAGTTTTTCTTACCGGAAACTAAGGCCAGACTGTGTACGCCAGCATACAAAATATATTGTTCAAGTGGTCCTTCGAGCCGGATGTACACAAGCTGCGCTATGGCTACAAGCAGAGGATATTATGATGGGCAGCAGCCACCGAGTCCCCGTCCCAGCAGGGTGCGACGCATTCCCGGACATCTGGAGGACTACGAGCTCAGCTACCCGTTCCAACCCCTTCATCCCACCATGACAAGGACAGCGTCACCGACGACAACAACATACGTAGCAGCACCCAACATGGTAGGACTCCCTCCATATCCAGTGCCCACATATCAGTCCTACGAGAGCCCTGATGATAGACTTCAGCGCTTAGAGTCACGCTGGCAGACTATGAGACACCAAATGAGAGAACTGCAGGCTGAAATGGATAACATAAGGCTGACTCCTCACCCTCAGTTTGCTTATACTCAACCTACATATCGCTCACATCAATATGCTGCAGATATGACTCAATACAGTAGCCTTCCTCATCTAGGGAGGATTAACATGTGTCCCAGTCCAACTAGGATGGCAGAGTACCCATTCGCATCACATATTCCAGCTCCGATGGTGCCCCTCTCTCAAGATCAGGACACAACTGCTGCCTCATCAATGCGAAACGCACTCTCTGCTGAACTGACAGGGGCAGTGGAACAAGATTCTGATGCACCGCTGGTAGACGATGTGGAAAACGATTCAGATGCTGAATCGATACGATCTGCTCCTGTTTCACAAATGGCACGTGTGGATCTTACAGCCCCCGTTTCATCAGTACCTAGTAACCTGGTAGCCCCTGTATCATTGGCCCTGCCTGCACAACCTGTGCCTCCAGTCAACATGATACCACCAAATCCCTCTACCTCACTGGTGCCACCTGCAGTCTCCACAGTTCCTGTCCTGCCAATCCAGACTGCACCTGCCTCATCACGACCAGCATACAGCGCACCCAGTTATTGGCAGCCTCCTCCTCAACCATATCCTGCTACTCCTGTCCAACACTACTATCCTCATCAGCCACCTGCACCTGTGCGGCCACCAGATAACCCGAATACACCAGGTGTTTTAGAGATGATTATTGCTTCATCATTTGGTATTCCCAAGCCCAAACTGACTGTTTTTAGCTCAGGGAGGGAAAGCGACTTCCTGCTGCTTAAGAAGGGTCTGGACAGTGTTCTTGGGCCCCATAGACACTTAAGTGAAGACTACAGGTACCAAGTTCTTCTAGACCACCTCAGATTCCCTGCAGCACTTCAAGTAGCCAAGCGGTTCATCAACAGTGCAACGCCATATACTACTGCCATGCAAGCCCTCATGCAAAGATATGGTCAGCCCAGACAGCTCATGCAAGGAGAACTCAATGCCATCCTAAACGCTCCAGCAGTGAAGGCCGGAGACTATCAAGGTATTGAAGATTTTGCAGCAGCAGTTGGAACACTAGTGGGCATGCTAAGCACAATGCAAGGTCCTACATCTGCAGAGCTGCAATGTGGTTCTCATGTTGACACACTGCTCACCAAGCTGCCTGCTAACTTCAGAGATGCCTTTGCTGAATACTGCTTCACTAGGGGAATTATCCAGAGTGGTAGTGACAGGACATATACTCTCCCAGATCTGTCAGAGTGGCTTGAGAGGAAAGTCCAGACATTGCAGGTATCCCGTCGAATAGGTGCACGTCCACCAGAACCCACACATGCTGACAGCAGGGAGCACAGATCAGTGAAGCAGCCAAGAGTGAAGTCTGCAACTATTCTACTCGGTAACCACCAGGGGGCTCAGCAACCTAATCCAGCTCCTCCATCAAGCACTCCACCACAGTTTAAGAAGCGTGATAGGTTCAAGCCCTACTGCCCTTACTGTAACAACCAAGAACACTACCTCAACGCATGCAGTGACTTTGTTAAGCTCACAAACAATGCAAAGGCCGACTGGATAAAGGAGAGGAAAAGATGCTGGAGGTGTGGGAGAGGACACACATCTGACAACTGCACTTTAAAGAAGCCCTGTTCAACTTGTGGGGAACAACACTTATCTGTGCTCCATGATGTGGCTCAAACAGAGACTGTCCTGACTGTGAGTACATCCCCCAGCATGATTTACATAGATCAAATTAGCCATTCAGGTCGAGTGATGCTGAAAGTTGTTCCAGTACGCCTGCACAATGGGAAGAAAACACTCAGTACTTATGCTGTTCTGGATGACGGATCCGAAAGAACAATCATATTACCAGCTGCTGTGCATCACCTTGGTCTCAAAGGAAAGGAAGAACTCTTGTCCCTGAGGACAATTAGACAGGACAAGGTGCAGGTAAAGGGAGCTACAGTCTCACTCAAAGTGTCACCCCTCACCAAGAAAGGGATGAAACACGACATCCAACATGCCTTCACAGCGGCAGAACTGAATCTGGCTGAACAATCATGTGCAGCTGAAAACCTGAAACGAAGCTACCAGCACTTGAGAGACATTCCATTGCTCTCCTACAATAAATTCAAGCCTATGCTACTCATCGGTTCTGACAACCCTCACCTGATAACACCAGTATCCCCAGTCCGGTCTGGCCCAATCGGTGGACCTGTAGCTGTGTGCACCGCTCTGGTATGGGCTGTGCAGGGACCTGCCACATTCCTGCAGCATTCATCAGGTGAGAACAGCTGTCTTCATTCTTCATTCCTCTCCCCTTCTGAAGAACTACATCAGCATGTTGAAAGCCTTTGGAAGCTAGACACATTACCATTCAGAAACAGTAAGGAGGTGATCCGCTCTGGCGAGGATAAAGCAGCTATGGAACAACTGGAGCAGAAGACCATCAGAGTCACAGTAGACGGTGTGCCCCGCTATGCTACTCCATTGTTGCGTAAACCAAACGCACCCACGCTCCATGCTCCATCCACGGCCGTGATGGCTCTCCTCAGAGCAACAGAGCGCCGCCTTGCTACTAACCCTGAACAATCTTCAGTGTATAATGAGGAGATAAACAAATTGGAGAAGGCTGGATATGCTGTCAAGATCGATGCTGATAAGGTGAGCAGGTCAAGAGAATCCTGGTTCCTCCCTCACCATCTTGTTTCTCATAATGGTAAAGCCAGAGTTGTCTTCAACTGCTCATTCAACTATCAACAAGCCTGCCTCAATAACAACCTGCTTCCTGGTCCTACCTTGAGTGCACCACTGCTTGGTGTGCTACTGAGGTTCAGAGAACAAGCTGTGGCCATCAGTGGAGATATCCGTGGCATGTTTCATCAGGTGCGTCTCCTCCCTGAAGACCAGCCACTCCTTCGCTTCTTGTGGTGTGATGGTGAGAAAGAGCACAGCCCAGATGTCTATGAGTGGCGCGTTTTGCCATTTGGGACTACCTGCAGCCCATGCTGTGCAACCTATGCATTGCAGCGTCATGTGCAAGATCACAGTGAGGGCAATGAAGACGTGGTCCAATCTGTGTTGCAATCATTTTATGTAGACAATTGTCTCCAGTCTCTGCAGTCACATTATCAAGCCAAACAGCTCATTGACAAGATGAGAGCTCTCCTTGCCAGTGGAGGTTTTGATATGAGACAGTGGTCCAGCAACATGCCTGAGGTTATTGCACATCTACCTCCCGAAGCCAAATCAGCAGGATGTGAGCTATGGCTGACTGCAAATAAGACCGACCCACAGGAGTCAACACTTGGTCTCTTGTGGCACTGCAGACCTGACACTCTTGGATACAAACACCGAGCCATCCCAGCGACTGAACCGACCATGAGATACGTCTATCGGGTTCTAGCCAGTCAATACGACCCTCTGGGCTACATCATACCATATACCACACGTGCCAAGGTCCTGGTTCAAGCCCTATGGAGAAAAGAAAGAGGATGGGATGAGCCCATTGTGGACAGTCTCCTCCCTGTATGGCAAGCGTGGGAGAACGAGCTCCCCCAGCTTCAACACATCACTCTGCCACGTTGCTACACCGCTAATGTTCCGACGGACACCCCTGTTGAACTACACATCTTCTGTGACGCCTCAGAGAAAGCCTACGGTGCTGTAGCATACATGAGGGTTGAAGACAGTGAAGGAAAAGTACAGGTGGCATTTGTGATGGCAGGGTCTCGCGTAGCACCGAAGAAACAATTATCAATACCTCGCCTGGAGCTCTGTGCGGCCCTGTCAGGCGCACAGTTAGCCAAGGTCCTACACACAGAGTTGACACTGCCAGTGAATAAAACAACACTGTGGACAGATTCCACGACTGTTTTACACTGGATCCAGTCCGAATCTCAGCAGTACAAGGTGTTTGTGGGGACACGGATAGCAAAGATCCAAGAGCTAGTTGGAGAAGACAAATGGAGACATGTTCCCTCGAAAGAGAATCCTGCTGACGATATCACCCGTGGGAAATCTCTGGCGGATCTAGTAAAGCCTAATCGCTGGACATATGGTCCGACCTTTCTCCACCAGCCTCCAGCCGAGTGGCCAACGGATCCTGTTGTAAGTTCCACACCTACACCAGCCGAAGAAACACGTGATACCAACTTCTGTGGAAACATCACAGTAAGCAGCCTTCCAGTCCCAAATGTAACTCAGGCGAAATCATGGTCAGAACTGGTTGATGCCACATTCCAGTCCCTACACGGGGCGGCTGCTCCTCCCATGACTGCAGCCGACAGAGTCAACACAGAAGTTGTCATCTTGAAGAGAGCACAACAGGAGAGTTTCCCGGCGGAGTTTACTGCTCTGCAAGCAGGTAAACCTCTCAGCTCTAAAAGCAGCTTGCTGTCTCTATCCCCTGTCTACGACAAATATGTGGAGCTGATAAGGGTTGGAGGTCGACTTCGGAAGGCAGAGAACCTAGGGGAGGACTCCATCCATCCCATCATACTGGCACCAAACCACCATGTCACGCAGTTGCTCATACAGGATTATGACAACCGGTTGCTTCATGCAGGTCCTGACCGTGTATTTGCGGAAATAAGGAGGACATACTGGATCATTCGCGGACGTCAAGCTGTCAAGAAACATCAGCATAGCTGCACAGAGTGCCGAAAATGGCGCAGCAAGCCTGTCATTCCTCAGATGGCCGATCTGCCAGCTGCACGGTTACGCATCAACCAACCGCCATACTGGTCTACCGGCGTAGATTGTTTCGGTCCGTACACCATCAAAATAGGCCGCAGACATGAGAAGAGGTGGGGTATCGTCTTTAAATGCCTCACCACTCGGTGTGTGCATCTGGACCTTTTGTGCAGCATGGACACTGACTCCTTTTTGCTCGCCTTACGACGCTTCGTGGCAAGAAGAGGGAAGCCATTTGAGATTCTCTGTGACCGAGGCACTAATTTCCGGGGAGGAGACCGAGAACTGCAAGAAGCCTTCGCTGCACTTGAGCCAGCACTAAAGGATCAGCTTGCTGAGCAGAGCATCCGCTTTCGATTCAATCCACCATTAGCACCTCATTTTGGTGGTGTTTGGGAGAGAGAAATCAAATCCGTTAAAGCGTCCCTGCAAGTAGTCCTTAAAGACCAAGTGCCCCCAGAGGAAGTCCTCATGACGGTCCTGATAGAAGTTGAGGGGATTCTTAACTCAAAGCCCCTTGGCTATGCTACATCAGACATCGCAGATCCCGATCCCATAACTCCAAATCTCCTACTCATGGGGCGGCGTGATGCATCACTACCACAAGCCGTGTATCACAACAGTGACCTACTCGGACGTCGCCGCTGGAAACACAGCCAGGTGCTGGCAGATCACTTCTGGCTCCAGTTCACCAAGAACTATCTCCCCAACCTTCAACATCGTCGGAAGTGGCATAGTTCTACTGTGGACCTCACTACAGACCAAGTGGTCATGATTATTGACCCACAGCTGCCAAGAGCACTGTGGCCAGTCGGACGAGTCACCAAAGTGATCCCCAGTGATGACGGCCGGATACGCACAGCTGAGGTGAACATTAAAGGGTCTACATACACACGGCCAGTGGCTAAACTCATCCCCCTGCCAGGAATGCCAGAGGACCGAGACTGATATTACAACACGGCAGGGACCTTTGTGGTACTGCAAATTCACTAGGTGAATTTGGGGGCGGCTGTGCAAACTTCCCTGCTCTGCCGTGTACGGGAAGAGCCGATCACAACCGGAAGGACCCGAGTTGTCCCAAAATGTCCCGACGGCAGCTGTTACCTGTCGAGTGCTGCACACCTCCTTGTCCGTTACGACAGCGTTAAGGAGAGCCAAATAACTTGTGTCCGTTGTGCGTGAGTGCAGAGTAAGTTTATATTCACTGCTAATTGTTATGTTAGCCGCTACGTTGTAAAGGTACTGACGCACACACAGTTTTGTACATCCGGTATATTATCAGAGTCCGGTTAATATGTTTGAATTCCCTTATATATATGTTTTAGACATATAATATTGTTTGATTGTGTGTTCAATATTGCGACGATATTTACGTCTATTACAGTCGCTGCGTATTACATTGTAACGATGCGGTCTGAGGCGCCCACGTGCGGCCATTATGGAGTGTCATTTCCGACCTCATGTTATTTTACTGCGTAGTACTGTGTATCTGTTTAGTTCACAGTCATATTGCTTTATTTGTTAAAATAATAATACATTTGCTGTTTATTCATTTTGTATAATTCAGGAAACCACAACAAGACACATCCTCTACTTTGCTCATGTGAGGAATTAATAAAGTAATTCTCTGGAGTAGCTGCAGTTTTTCTTACCGGAAACTAAGGCCAGACTGTGTACGCCAGCATACAAAATATATTGTTCAAGCAGGCTGTTGTTTGGCAGGCTGTCTCGTATTGCCAAGCTGGTCTTGGTACTTCCTCATTCAAATGCTGATGCAGAACGAGTTTTCTCTGTGGTTGGACTGAACAAAACCAAAACCCGGAACAGTTTGGCTCTTGAGGAACTCTATCATCCATCATGACAGTGAAGATGGCGAGCCTTGAGCCACAGTGTTTTAAGTGGGAGCCCCCTGCCTCTGTCATCAAGGCATCAACATCTGCGACAAACACCTACAACATGAGACATGGCCCCAGCTAAATCATGGAGAGTTGGTTGAAATGAAATATTGACAAATACATTTATTTTGTCAAAATTCTTGTTACAATTTTCATTTCTGATTTCTGGTTAATTAAGACTAGCATTAGGAGGCCACAGTGCAGGGAGAGCAGCTGGCATGGAGGTGAGGACATCAGTCTTAAATAGGGTTGCCAACCGTCCCTTGAAAAACGGTATCGTCCCGTATTTAGAAACAAAATCACCTGTCCCGTATTAAGCTGAAAGGGGATGCACTTTGTCCTGTATTACTGTGAGAGTAAAAAAAAAAGTCAGTAAAATGCCAATGGAAAATGAATAACAGGGCACTTTATATGAACATTTTCGGTAAACTTGTTTCCAGGCCCAGAGCCATTGAAAGAGAGAGTTAGTACCTAAATATTTGCATTTACAAAATGTTGCCAGGAATATGTCCCCAAAAGGGGGGTTTTGGCCCCCTGTAGCTTTCCAGTAGCTAGTTGACCGGGTTGTCCACCCAGGTTGTGATCCTTGAAGGTCCTAGATATCATTTCTGGTGTGAAACTTTTTACAACATTCTGTGTCGGTTTTCCAAAAAATATGAGTTTTGCCCCCTGGCTATCAAGTTCAAGTTCAAGTTTTATTTGTCATGTGCAAAATAGGGTACAATGTACTATAAAGCGCTGCTTTTTGCCCTTGGCACTCTCTCAGCCCAAATTAATTATAAAATGTACCATACCAGCTTAGGAAATAAGCAACCCAATCTCACACCCAACTCGTCACATATTGAGGCCTGGTCACTGACCCATGTCGTCAACATTTGCAGCAGAAGGTACCCCCGTAGCGTCGCTCCTGGACGACTCGCGCCGCCCCATAGACCTGGGGGGTATTACACAAAACTAGGTTACATAAATCCAGGATAATTGAGTAAGCGCGGCTTGGACTATTCTGCTCGGCGGTAGCTGGCTTATTCGGTTGCACGATTGCCAAGCCAGGATAAATAGGCGCGGCTAAATCACGTCAGGTGAAGCTATAGTTGGGATAAGCGGCTTGAATAGACCTCGCGATCGCTCACAGAATCACCGATCGGAACATGGCGTTTCATACGTCACGGCCGTTGAACAGCTCCTTATTGGATACCCGACCCAAGCCCGACGGGACCCGAGGGGACCTGACGGTACCCGACGGGCCGGGTCGGGTTTGGACAGATATTTAGAAATGATGCTCGGGTTCGGGTCGGGCTCGGTGACGTCTGCGCGATTTGAAATGTGCAATTTAAAACAGCTTATTATGCATGGTAGCCAATGGGCTGTTTCACATGTTGCAAAGGTTCGATTGTGTGATTAAAATACATTTTATAAATAGGACATAAGCATGTTGCAACCCAGTCTCATATAAAAACGTACCCTGACTACGTTGGTCCAAAGTGCCACACGTAGAGGGGTTTTCCCATGGTTTTGCGTCCAAGTCACGTGACTTTCAAGGTTCACGTGACTTTTTCAGATTGGGACTCCCTTGTGATGTCACTCCGTCTGACGGATCAAACCCTCGCCCACAACATGTCTGAGGATGATTTGCTGATCAACACATTATTCCGTGGCAGCGGGAGAAACTAATGTTGACAAAGTGACGAGTTACGATCGGATGTTTGTCCGCTGTTTAATTTTGATGGTGTGTGGGCATCCGTCCTGTGGTTAGTTATTACTCCTGGGCCCAGTTTCCCGAAAGCGTTGTTAGCCTAAGTGGTTCGTTAAGTTCGTCGTACGACCATCAGACAGTTTTCACACCGTTTCCCGAAAGCATCGCTGCGTAACGACCGTCGTTAAGACGCTCGTAGCTAACGAGAGCTCCAGGGGTACTCATAGCGCACTACGAGCGTCTTAACACATCCAATACCACTGAGTGTCCAGCTGGTGACGCTAAAGTTACGATAGGCTATATAGCTTAGTCTATGTTATACCATGGTCTGGGTGAATACTCGATTCTGATTGGTTGAAGATAATCTTATCTTTGATGTACACCTAGGAAAGACGTTGACTATGGCTATGAAGATATAAAGTATTATTAATTGATTAAATATTAACAGAAATGAATGGACGACGCGGAGGCGTGAACCGCGGAGGATGGTTCTGTTAATGGACACCTCGAAGGGCATTATCCCGTTTATACAATGGTCACTTACGAAAGAAAGACATATTTATGTGTTTTAGAGTTAAAATCGTGAGGTGTTTTTTTTTTTTTTTTTTTACAAATCGAGCGGATTATTTAATATCTCCCGTATGCAGGCGTTGCAACGTGGCCATAGCGTCTTCATAGCGTCATCGTCTTTCGTAGGTGTACTTTTCAACCTACACCCTCCAGCCAATCAGAATCGAGTATATGTATTTCAGCGCCGTGTCAGTGGACAGGTACAAGGCTACGATCGATCGTTAGATCTGTGCACGCGCGTTCATGTTAAGAGGAGTTTCGGGAAACGCACAGAAAAAAATAACGATCGTTCGAAAGATGATTCGTAAGATGGCTCGTAAGATGGATCGTACATCGTTATCGGGAAACTGGGCCCTGTATCAGAGCTATAGAGTAAACAACTCTATAAACAACTCTATGTTTACTCTATAGCTCTGATTCCTGCACCATGTTTCAATGACGTCAGGTTGCTAGGGGCTACGGCTGACAGACGCCACCTGTCCCATTGGGAGGACCTATCAGCCGGAAGTACTGTCCTTACTGTACTATTGTTTGTAATGTCATAAGTATTGACAATAAAGTTTGTTAAAAAAACAACAACAACAACTATTATTGTCCCACACCACAATGTATGTCCCACAATGTTAACTCCAAACAATTAATGGACAAACAAAGCAGCTGGAAACACGTCTAAAAACACTTGAAATAAAATGTAGCCTATATTTATATGTTTACAACATCAATCTCCCTATAATATGAACAAAATATGATCAGGTTATACTTTCTCTCTTGAAAACGGGCAAAACGCTAACCCTAACCCGGAAAATGAATTTAAAAAACTACAAACGTTCGGAAAATGCAATACACTGAAGTGTGCGGCGCCATGTTTTTTCCGCCATGTTTTTTGTAGTTCTAAAATGTTTAGTTAACGTTTTCCCTATTATGTGAAAATGTGTCAAGGAACTTCGCAAGTGTATTATATGTTTTAGGGACCGGGGAGCACATTTATTTGGTCAGATTTCATTTTTACTATTGTTAATTGGGTGAAATCTGGTTTTGACCTTACCCAGTAGCGCCCCCTGATGGTTTGGCAAAGGCCACAAAGGTGATAAAATAAGTCAAGAGCTTTCCAAAAATGTTTTCCCCATGTTTGTATCACATTGTGTTGCTTTTCTGTAAGCCTTTAAAAGAGCCTTAGGTTCAAGGTTCAAAGGGCATTCCTGAGGAGCAGGAACCACCCAGAATGTTCACAGTGGCAGATCTGTATTCTGCAGATCAAGACCTTTCCAACGATGTCTTCATTGTCATCCTACGACAACGTTTCATTTTTATCTTGCTCACTGCCAAGGCACTACTGATGTGTACTTTCTCACAGCCTATATAGAGCCAAGATGGATAAAATCACTAAAACATATTTTAAGGGATATATAGTGACAAAATGTGTTCAACATATCGATGGTGACCTTATCCTTAGTCATGCTTTTCAATTTGGAGCAGTTTAGACCCCATTTACCCCTTAAACTAGGCCTATCTTTCATATAAATATTTCCATATTACTTAATATGACCATTTATAGCCATTGTGTTCCCTTCCCCAGGGCTGACAGGATTGCCCTGGATGAACCAATAGTATATAATATGGTAATGCGAATGTATGTCTGTGTGCAGTTACATTTTTACACACAGTTGTTTTTAATTGACCAAGATATGAGCTTTTAAAAGCAAGTAGGTATGCAAAGGGCGTTAGAACTACAAAAAAAATGGCGGAGAAACATGGCGCCGAACGTTTGTAGTTTTTTAAATTCATTTTCCGGGTTAGGGTGAGGGTTAGCGTTTTGCCCGTTTTCAAGAGAGAAAGTATAACCTGATCATATTTTGTTCATATTATAGGGAGATTTGATGTTGTAGAAATATAAATATAGGCTACATTCTATTTCAAGTGTTTTTAGACGTGTTTCCAGCTGCTTTGTTTGTCTTATGAATGAATTGGACAAACATGAATTGTTTGGAGTTAACATTGTGGGACATACATTGTGGTGTGGGACAATAATAGTTTTTTTTTTTTTTAACAAACTTTATTGTCAACACTTATGACATTACAACATAGTACCAGAGCCCGTCTACGGAGAGCCTGTCCACTCCCTATTAAGTCCCATTGTACCGAATGTTGGTTGCAGTTCCACCAGAGCTCCACTGGGGGCGATCGCCCGTGAGTGCAGAATGAATGGGAGCAGATGGAGCTAGACGGCTAAATGTGTCTCTTTCACCTGATTCTCATTGAGAAATCTCAGATTTGATTGTAGTTTTTACAAGTTCAACATGGGTTATAGATCGAAAGTTGAATGAACGAGTACTTATGTCCTTTCGATTTCTTACAGGACGAGTTGTTGTTGCCCATAACACGCTAGCATTCTGCTAATGAACGCTGATTGGTCAGTGAAGGACTGATTACGACCAGAGATCTGCTTGATGGCATCTTGGCATCCGAAGCGGGACCACAATGTTAAGGTGGACTTTTTCACCCAAGTTCTTTTTTTTTTAACACAGCAACTTTTTTTGGTTGCTGGCACTTTTATCTGCGTATCGTTATGTATGTACTGCTGTGTTGTCGATGCCTTGAGGGAAAGGGAGAGGCTTGCCGTAAAGCAGTATCTCTGGTCGTAAGATGTGTATGACGTCATTGACATTTTAAAATACTTTTATAAAGCAAATAAGTGACTCTAAAAAATCTAACACCCAGCAATGTGTAATTTCTTTGCATCCCCTTTCGAAAGCAACATTCAAATTACTAGACAAAAAATTATATCCTGAGAAAAGTGGAGTTTGAGGGGTATAGCTCCATAGACCGCCATTCATTCTGCACTCGTCCTGTGAGCGCCCTCACATGGAACCAGAGGGGAACTGCAACAGTTCAGAACCCGGAAGTAAACCGAGAGTGGAACTTCTCTCCTTATTAGACATTCTCTGATAGTACAGTAAGGACAGTACTTCCGGCTGATCAGCCGTAGCTCCTAGCAACCTGACGTCATCAGGAATCAGAGCTATAGAGTAAACATAGTTGTTTATAGAGTTGTTTACTCTATAGCTCTGATACAGGAGTAATAACTAACCACAGGACGGATGCCCACACACCATCACAATTAAACAGCGGACAAACATCCGATCGTAACTCGTCACTTTGTCAACATTAGTTTCTCCCGCTGCCACGGAATAATGTGTTGATCAGCAAATCAACCTCAGACATGTAGTGGGCGAGGGTTTGATCCACAGACATATATACATGTATATATGTCTATGGGTTTGATCCGTCAGACGTCGAGTGACGTCACAAGGGAGTCCCGTGTGGAATCTGGGGCTACAGCTGTGCTAGGCGACAGCAGCGTCCATAGCAACCGAAACGTTTCAGTTTCACGTTATTCTGGCGAGATCTGAAAAATCGTCGCAACAACGAGCAAGCGAGTGATTATGTACATTCACTGAGCGGATATTATGAAAGTAAAATATATATTTCTCGCTAGAAATGTAATCAAAACGCATTTGTATGCAGAAACTAACTCAAAATATAGATTTTCTCACTAAAAATAAGAGAAATGTCCGCCATGTTTTTTGTTCTCGCAGCCGGAATCTTGAAAGTCACGTGACTTGGACGCAACACCATAGGAAAGAATAGGCAGAAAAAACGTAACAGTCATACAATTTGAGGGCCGTTATTGTAGCCCCTCTACGTTTTGCACTTTGGACCAACGTAGCCAGGATACGTTTTTGTATGAGACTGGGTTGCGTGTGATCACACGCAGCATTGAGTGAAGGGAGAGAAAGACGCAAAGCGCTGCGTTTCATATTAGTATATGTAAATGGCATCGGCGCATTATTTGTTCGTACTCGCCGATACCGATGCCAGCATTTTAGCGCGGTATCGGGGCCCCTCCCGATACTAGTATCGGTATCGGTGCAACACTAAAAAAAATAGTCAAACAGAGGTAAAAAGGAAGACAGACACCACTGAAAAAGATGACAAACGTACACAAACTGAAAGAAGACAAACGTATACCTGTCCAATGTCGATGACCGCACGCACCCGCTCTACAGGCAGGGTTTAAGGAATCTGAACGATGCTGTTCTAATCTCTGTCTATCTCTGTCTATATCTGTCTATCTGTCTGTCTGTCTCTCTCTCTCCCTCTATTCTCTCTCTCTCCCTCTATTCTCTCTCTCTGCGAGACACGCTAGCAGTGAGAGGACATACTGTACCTTTATCCTTATCTCCTCACTGTTGCAGCTTTGGACCCAACGTTTCAAAGCGCTGCCTCTCGCAGCATCACATTTTATCCACTGAAGGGGCACTTCTCCATTAGAGGGGCACCTATTTGGGCATTCATCATGTTTTCTCACAGCACTGCATCCCATTTTCCCTACTGGAAAGGGCACCCTTTGGGACACTGTGATGTAGGGGCGGCATAGAGGGCATTTCATAACGGCACCCTTTTCAATTTTCAAGTTTAGACCATTGTAAGGGCACCTTATAGGGCACTGCATCACATTGTCTCCATTATGGCACTCATTAAGATTGGGGCTAAAAAAAATGTTTGCACTCAAAAAAAGGGGCTAAAAAAATTCACCACGGAAAAATGCAAAACTATAATAGCTTTGGATTAAACCCAGTACCTCTTGTCCTGAAATGAAATACTGCATGTAAACGTTTTATACCTGCTGACGTTTCCACAATTAACGTGGTTTGTTTTTTCATCGCTGATCATTTTACTGCCTTGTTAAGAAACAAGGTTTGCACCCACAAGACCCTGAAGTTGTCCTTTTCTCTGTTCTTTTCCAATACGAATTCAGCTTGAGAATAAATACATTTTCATTGACCATCATTCTGCACGGATACAGTCGTTCATGGCTCGTTTCCTAATGTTCCCTTTTTTTCTCTTACTGCTAGTCCTCACACCAAATGATGAGCAAAGTGGGTGGACTTGACTCTGTGAAAAACAGTCTTGTGCGTAACGTCTCAGAGCAGATGATTCACTCTGGCACCATGGCGGACTTTGGAGAGATCCTGAGGACCGCTGGGGACTTCGGACTCTTCCAGAAAATCCTTCTTCTAGCCATATGGATCCCCTGCCTTTTTGTACCCTATCACTTCGCCAGCGTCCTCTTTGTGGACTCCGACCCGAAGCGCCACTGTAACACGGACTGGATCCTGGCGGCCGGTCCCAACCTAACGGAGGAGGAGCAGCTCAACCTGACCGTTCCCCGGGAGCTGGACGGCTCCCTCAGCCGGTGTCTGATGTTCTCCCCGGTGGACTGGACCCTGGACTCCATCCGCCAGTACGGCCTCAACCACACCACCGCCTGCCAGGACGGATGGGTGTACGACCAGACCCTGTATCAGGCCACCATAGTCACTGATGTAAGTCGAAGTGTGTTATTGGTAAGTGTTGTGGTGTTAAGTATAGTTCATAACTTTGTTTGGTTCTCACAGTTTAATCTAGTTTGTGACCAGGCCAACCTGGTGGAGGTGGCCCAAACGGCGTTGATGACCGGCATTCTTACCGGTTCGCTACTGTTTGGACCTTTAGCAGAATCGTGAGTTTTATTTGTTACATATTAGCAGTGGTTATTTATGTGGTTATTTATAAGGGTGGGAATCGGCAGGGACCTCACGTTACGATATTACAACGTTTGAGTGCCGATATATGTATTGCGATTCTGTAAATACTGCGATTCTTGCAATACGATGTTATAATGTTTTTGTACAATTTTAAATAGATTTTAGGGTCAACCTGACAATATAAGTACCTATTGTTTATGTAAGCTATCTTATGTCTTTCACACGTCGACATTCATCACAAAAAATAAACAACTTAATATTGGTCACTAAGCAGTGGCGTAACATCATGGTGATAGGCCCCGGTGCAATTAATGTTTTTGTGCCCCCGCGATTGTTGGGGGGGGGGGGGGGGGGGGGGAGTTCCAAATACGATAACCCTAACCCTAACCTAACCCTAACCTAACCTAACCCAAACCCAGGGGTTCTCAACCTTTTTCAGGCTGGGCCCCCCCAAAACTGGTTCATTGCAGTCGGCCCCCCCCCCATCGTTGACACTCCTCGGACCTATATGGGCAGAGCCGGCCCGAGGCATAAGCGAACTAAGCGGCTGCTTAGGGCCCCCGGTCCCCCAGGGGGCCCCCAACCGAAATGTTCCGCCAGCACCCCCCCCCACCCCCCCGCCCGCTCAACAAACGCGCAACCGAAATGTTCCGCCAGCACCCCCCCACCCCCCCCCCCCCCCCCGCGCTCTCAACAGTCGCGCAGGAGGGGGGCCCCAAAAGATATATGGGGGTATTATTGAGACAATATTATTTGTGTGTGCGTATCTCAATCTGTGTACCGGTATTCACATTTGTGTGTGCGTAATAAGATTTGTCTGTCTGTATTCACATTTGTGTGTGTGTAAAAAAATCAGTGTGTCTGTATTCACATTTGTGTGTTTGTGATAAGATTTGTGTGTCTGTATTCACATTTGTGTGTTTGTGATAAGATTTGTGTCTGTATTCACATTTGTGTGTTTGTGATAAGATTTGTGTGTCTGTATTCACATTTGTGTGAGTGTAAAAAAAATCTGTGTGTCTGTATTTGTTTTGCAAGTAAAGACAAATCTGCAAATGTGTACAGAGATCTGTAAGTGTACACACATCTGTGAATGTGTAAACAGATCTGTACGTGTGTACTGAGATCTGTAAATGTCTGTCATCAGTTATAACTCAGGCGGGAGCTCTGATTGATCTGATCTGATCTTATCACAAACACACAAATGTGAATACAGACACACTGATTTTTTTTAAAAAAATTCAAATGTGAATACAGACAGACAAATCATATTACGCACACACAAATTTGAATATACACAAATGTGAATACACACAAATCTTATTACACACATACAGATTGAGATACGGGGGGGGGGGGTGCGCGCAATAGTAACACACCGCAGACCTAGGACCGACGGGGGGGGGGGGGGTGGGGGTGCGTACAATAGTAACACACCGCGGACCTACGTCCGACGGGGGGGGGGGCGACGGGGGGGGGGGCGCGCAATAGCAACACACCGCGGACCTACAGCCGACGACGGGGGGGGGGTGCGCGCAATAGTAACACACCGCGGACCTACGGCCAACGGGGGAGGGGTGGGGGGGCGCGCGCGATTGTAACACTCCGGCCGACGGGGGGGGGTGGTGCGCGCAATAGTAACACACCGCGGACCTGCCACCGGCGGGGGGGGGGGGGGGGGGGTGCGCGGTGTGTTACTATTGCGCTCTCAAAAAGGAGGACAAATACGCGTCCGGACGCCGGACAGGGCTTTGAAAAACCGGACAGTCCGGCCTAAAGCCGGACGCGTATTTGTCCTCCTTTTTGAACCCGCGCCCCCCCGGGAGAGAACCACTGCCCTAACCTAACCTAACCCTAACCGGGTAACCCTACCCTATCCTAACCCTAACCCTAACCTAACCCTAACACTAACCCTAACCCTATATATTATATATTAACATTAATATATTAATTAATATATTTACCTGACTTAAAAATATTATATATATGTATATAATATTAAATATATTGGGGGGGGGTGGGGGGGGTGTTCGCGATTGTCGACAGGGGGGGGGTTGCGCAGGGGGGGGGGGGGGGTCACAACACACCCTGGTCACAACACACCCCGGACTGACGACCGACTGACGACCGACTGACGACCGACGGTGGGGGGGGGGATTTCCGGGAGATTGTACATGATTTGCTTGCATTAGGGAGACACTATTAATTTGCGGGAGACTGTCTGTATGTATATATATATATATATATATATATATATATATATATATATATATATATATATATATATATATTAACATATTAATATATTAATTAATATATTTACGATCGGGCGCAAGTAATCCCAGAATCCCAGAATGGACTCACCCGTGATGTAGGTGACATCACGCCCCGCCTTCCCGCAGGCCGCAGCGAGACGTACTTGAAACATTTTGTAAAAAATAAATAAATGAAAACTGTTTTATTTGTTTCTTCCAGGTTTGGCCGCAAACGGACCACTCAGATTCCAGTGGTGCTCACGGTTATATTCATGCTAACATCTGGCCTGTGTCCCAACTACTACTTGTATCTGGCCTCCCAGTTCGGGGCAGGCGTTGGGTATGGGGGCTTCCGGATCAACGGCATTGTGCTGTGTAAGTACACCATAAGAAAAAGTTAAATGAAATAATATCTGTTTAATATACTACAGTAAGATTACTTTGTTCTGCAATAGTAATATAGGGAGTCACTCAAAATAAAGTGCCGTCCCGGGCGCTGCACTATGGCTGCCCACTGCTCCCAGTGTGATGGGTTAAATGCAAAGATCACATTTCGTTGTACTTGTGCAATGACAATAAAGTCGATTCTTCTAATGACAGATATGGGGTGCCGTTTGTAAAGCCACTCACACTGAAAATAAAAGCAACATTTTGTCACATTAGCTTCAAACAATGTTTAAAAAACTGGTGCAAATTTTTGAGAGTCACTTTTTTGCACATTTACAACAATATTTGTCAACTTAGAGACATTTTAAATAGTTAAATCTAAATGTTGAATCTAAATCTAAATGTTAAATCTAAATCTAAATGTTGAATCTCAATCTAAATCTAAATGTTAAATCTAAATGTTAAATCTAAATGTTGAATCTCAATCTAAATCTAAATGTTAAATCTAAATCTAAATGTTAAATCTAAATCTTAAATGTTAAATCTAAATCTAAATGAAATCTAAATGTTAAATATAAATATAAATGTTAAATATAAATATAAATGTTAAATATAAATATAAATGTTAAATATACATATAAATGTTAAATATAAATGTTTCGGGTGAAACTAAATATTTAGCTAATATGCAAATTCAAATGCCGGTAACCAGAAGTTCCAAAATAAAAGCTCGAGGAGGTCAGAGTGTGTTTATAGTGTCGAATAACAATAAATAAATAAAAACCATCTCATCCGGGGAAATGGACTCTTGGACATGGATTATCGTGAAAATAACTACCTAAAATAACAAACACATTTGGAAAACTTTATTTGAAGAGTACTTTGAGTTTTCGCATTTTCGCAGCGCGACCATGGCCGACAGTAGAGTGTACCGGGTGGAGGCGGGCGAGGGTAGGATCTTGCTGGCCTTTACGCAAGCGAACATGACAGATCAGTCAACGTGAGCCTCCTCGTGGCTGGCTATAGTGGCTACAGGTCATAAGTCCCACACCCTTCATAAAAGTGACACTAAAAACTCAAAGTACTCTTCAAATAAAGTTTTCCAAACGTGTTTGTTATTTTAGGCAGTTATTATCATGATAATCCATGTCCAAGAGTCCATTTCCCCGGATGAGATGTTTTTTATTTGTTATTTGACACTATAAACACACTCTGACCTTCTCTAGCTTTTATTTTGGTACTTCCGGTTACTGGCATTTTAATTTGCATATTAGCTAAATATTTAGTTTCACCCGAAACATTTATATTTAACATTTATATTTAACATTTATATTTATATTTAACATTTATATTTCACATTTAGATTTAGCTTGAGATTTAACATTTAAGATTTATATTTAACATTTAGATTTAAGATTTAGATTTAGATTTAACATTTATATTTACCATTTAGATTTATATTTAGATTGAACATTTAGATTTAGATTGAACATTTAGATTTAGATTTAACATTTAGATTTAACATTTAGATTTAGATTGAGATTTAACATTTAGATTTAACATTTAGATTTAGATTTAAATTTAACATTTAGATTTAGATTTAGCATTTAGATTTAACATTTAACATTTAGGTGTAACAAAAATAAAATATTGACTCCCTCCCTCAGTTCAAATCCTCTCTCAAAACCCACCTTTTCAGGACAGCATTCTCCTTGTAGTTGCCATGATGTTTTTACTTGCACTTTTAATGGTTGTTACTTGCTTGCTCTTGTTTTCAACTGTAAAGCGTCCTTGAGTGACATGAAAGGCGCTTCGAAATAAAATGTATTATTATTATTGTGGGGTTTGTGCTCCGAGGAAGAAGGCCGCCGACAACAGGATCGCTTTAACTCACTTTATTTGTTTAAGTTTAGTTATATTATCTAATCTATGAAGCAGAAGGAGGGGTATTGTATAAGTTCACGCCGCGTGGAGAGCCCCAAGCTTTGCATCCGTCTGGATGGGCCGCCTCGGGCTTCTGATTCTAACCGGATGTTTCCCCCGGATGCCTCTGGGCAGGAGGCGTGGCCTCCATGACGCACAATGGCTAACGTTGAGCGCCGCCCCCAGTGTATTGTTTGCCGCCATCTGGTGGTCAGGTCGGGTAAATACATTTATTTCTACTCCTTGTGTGGCTATGTGTAGCTGTTGATACATATGCTTATTATTTATTCGCAACATTATTAACATTTAATATTTTGATTTAACTATTTAAAATATCTCTAAGTTGACAAATATTGTTGTAAATGTGCAAAAAAGTGACTCTCAAAAATTCACACCAGTTTTTTTAAACATTGTTTGAAGCTAAATGTGACAAAATGTTGCTTTTATTTTCAGCGTGAGCGGCTTTACAAATGGCACCCCATAGACAGATACATGATTCTGTCATTATGTGTCAGTTATTAATTGTAAATCTTTGGATAAATGTGGATAAAAAAAATCTGAACGTCGCAGACACTTCTATCCAAAGACTAAGACCTACAGAAAAATAAAATACTTAAATTTGCAATACGTCCATTTTTGTGTTACTGTCAGCAACCTCTGTTGCTACTGAATTTCCCTCCGGGGATTAATACAGTTTTATCTTATCTTATTGAACCACTTAAACCACAACTTGGCTCTCCTCCCCTGCAGGTACTGAGTGGATCGGGGTGACTAAGCGCTCTCTCGGAGCGTGTGGGGCCCAGCTCTGTGATGCGTTAGGGCAGGCATCTATTGCAGTGATCGTCTTCTTCATCCGTGATTGGAGACTGGCGCAATTGGCCATGGCATCGCAGATGGCCCTGGTTGTTGTTTATATATGGTGTGTATTGATCACATGCAGCGACGTGGTGAAGGGGTGCAGGGTGATGATAATTCAGGGAGCCTTTGATATGTTTTGTCTTCTGTATAGATGTGAGTTAAGTCACAATTAGGTCATAATAGCATAATTATTGTTAGGATATGGAGTTAAATGTACACACTTCAATGTTATATAAGGTTGCAGTCTTTTTGGCACATGCTGTCAGCCAAATGCAGATACAGGAGATAGCGAAGGTGAAAAATAAGAAAAAGTATAGCCAGGTGTGGGCAGATATATTTTCCCA
Organism: Merluccius polli; assembly: GCA_030340625.1. Lineage (NCBI taxonomy): Eukaryota > Metazoa > Chordata > Actinopteri > Gadiformes > Merlucciidae > Merluccius > Merluccius polli. Next base: position 40,752 of record JAOPHQ010000323.1, on the reverse strand, counting down.
ATATAATGTTTAAATAAAGTTAAATATATAGGCTATATTTGAATATATAATGACGAAAGAAAAGGTGGCTCCACTATGCGCTGCACACCATATGGGCCCAAATTTGTCCTTTCATGGGGCCCTAAAATCCTGGCTACGCCCCTGCTCACATGTTGCCAATTACCGAAGCTGACGAGCACATAAAATACAACTATTAGCGGGTTGCTAATTTATGTTTTGAGTAAAAGTTATTTCACCTACGTTTTTTGAAAGGTTCATACCAGAGTCAGCACGGTGGTTGCTGGACAGGGGGAAGACAAAGGAGATGAAAGTGTTGATACTCAAGGCAGCAGCGATCAACAAATGCACTGTTCCAGAATCACTACTGGGAAAGGTATCTTGCAAAGTTTACATATAAAATATAGGCCTACTATTTCTCTACTACTAATCAATTTATTGTATTATATGGATTTAGGCCTTACTGTACTTATGTATTTATTTGTTTTTTAAAAAGTTCAAGTTATGAATAAGTAGGCTAAATAGTCAATTATAAAGAAGGTCTAATTATATAGTAGGCTGTAATATACTTAAAAGTATATTACAGCCTACTATATAATTAGACCTCTTCATATACTTTGATATGTTTCATCTTCTTTATCATGTGAGTTAAGTCACAATTAGGTCATAATAGCATAATTGTTGTTAGGATATAGAGTTAAATGTACACACTTCAATGTTATATAAAGTAGTCTTTTTGCAACATGCTGTCAGCCAAATGCAGATACAGGAGATTGTGAAGGTGAAAAATAAGAAAAAGTATAGCCAGCTGTGGGCAGATCCCCAATATAATGTTTACCTCTTCGTAAACCATATTTATATCTTCATATTTGTAATTATTATCCTATCTTTATTTCTATATTATATGAATCCCAGACAGGGAATTTTATATTTGCTACTGAAAATGACTTTCTAATCTAATCTAATCTAATCTCATCCATAATAGATTGCAGAGACTAAGACTGTGGAGACAGGGGGCATAAGATTCCTCATCAGATCACCTGTGCTCCGAAAGCGTTTTGTGATCATAACATTTGCATGGCAAGTTGTACCCTCTTTAAATGGACTCAATGGAAATTGGGTCCAAAAAACTGAAAGCAACCTAGCATTCAAACACTTTCTGTGAGGGTATGAGGCTCCTCCCTCAAAAAACTTAATTGAAACAGTATTACTCAAGGGGTCTGGGGCTCCTCGACAAGAAAAATGTATTGACAAGTCATTAGTCAATGCTTGTGTTGATTAGTTGTCTGTTTGTGTATTGTTGTATCCTGTTATATGCTGCCCTTTTTACCAGGTCACTATTTAAAATGTGAAAAAGTTTTGTCCTTGTGAAATAAATTAAATACGTTTAAAAAAAGACTAAGTTAAGACAAATTATCTAATGAATGCTTTTCTTGTACTTTTTCTTATTAAATCTTAGGTTTGCAATAAACCTCTCCTATTTCTGCCTCACGTTAAATGTGGGGAAGTTTGGGCTGGACATCTTTCTGACGCAGCTGCTATTCGGTCTCACAGAGATACCCGCTCACCTGCTGTGCTTCTGGCTGCTGGAGGCGGCAGGGAGGAGGTCCTCCCTGATGTCCACCGCCCTGGTCGGGAGTCTGTTGTGCCTCTGCATCTTGGCTGTTCCCCAAGGTAACACGCATTCTAGGGGTGACCCCGAATAGTCGACTATTCAACAATTCGATCTAATGAGCCTGATTCGACTGCCGATCTCAAAGTCGAATCGTCGGCAAAACACAGGATCATTCCATTCGGGCTATAGGCGGTGCTGAATGTCTGATTTTACATATAGTTTCTTTCTCCCAATAAATCATGATAGCCTATTTTTGTATAAATATCAAGTGCAAAACACACTGCCGCCGCAGCGCGTCTATGACACAAGTGCCGCCCCTAGCACACATAGGAAGCGTTGCGCTGCGGTGCGTCAACAGGAGTATAGTCGTCTCCGGAGCAGAAGAAAAAGAAAAGAAAAAAGGGCCTTTTCGGCGGCACTTCGGCGGTTTTGACGCGCGCCGTTTGGCGACGATGTGTTTTGGACTTAGTCGGGGACACCCCTAACGCATTCCTAAATATGTTATGTAGGTGGACAGGAGAGTGTCGTGGTATAGGTCACACAGTCCCATACTTTGATAACACTTGATATATACTTTTGAATTTGACTCGTTACCTTACTTACCTGCATTATTGAGGAGAGCTTGGGACTCAAGAATTTCATTGCCATCAGTGGCTGCTACTGCCTTTTTTTTGTGCATTTGACAAATAAATAACGAACTTGAACATATATTAGGTCAGTGGTTCTCCAACTTTTTTTCTGCCAAGTAGGCCCTTAAGAAGAATGTATTTATTAGTATACTTTAAAATATCATATGCCTTAAAACTAGGCCCCACGCAAAGTATACAGGTATACTACTGTGATGTTTCCTCTCAGGAAGAAATTAGGTGTTAGTAGATTAAATGGCCTCCTTTGTTGTATCAATCAGACAACAGATCCTCCACAGACCAACTGCTCTGCGCGCCTTTTAACTTTGACTAATTCCTGGAAGTTAATATGGCTTCACCTTCATTCTGTTCTTACCCCCTCCCTGCCAGTGTAACGGGACCAAGAAGGAGACACGGCTGGTTCCAACTGGTGTTACACATTCGTTTTATTTTGTTGTATTTTTCTGAAATAGATACATAAAGCACACCGTATCACAATCACACTCTCCGTCTTTGCACAGCAAACACGTGTTTTCACTGAACCAACTCTCACCGCGCATTTTAAAATCACGTGCAATAACAAAATCAAATTACAAAAGCTGAAGCATAAACATAACTCAATAATCAACCATCAACAGTGTTAACATTCACACTAATTCACTTTTTATCCTTTCCAAAATAACCCATTTTCTTATATAATATAACCCCACATTCATAATAACATCACCACATCACCTAATATAAGATCACAGTCTCAGTAATATCTTATTCCAGCCCCATTTAGCACACATCACTCCATGCCCGGTAACGGCTCCTGCCTCGCTGCCTCTACTGCGCAGCTGCTATAGCAGGCTCATGCTAGTTGCTAATAATGGCTAACTCGACATATTTCCCCGACACACTTACACACGGTTAAAGTACATTCCCAACATTTCTCATCCCACAACATAATCCCGACAGCATATGCATTCCCAGTATCACTTACTCACCTGAAATAGATACATAAAGCACACCGTATCACAATCACACTCTCCGTCTTTGCACAGCAAACACGTGTTTTCACTGAACCAACTCTCGCTGCGCATTTTAAATCACGTGAGAGTTCACAAGAGACTCGACACACCTTGCGTTCCTTGGTGATACGTGCCCAGCTAGTGGTGACATACTGGTACTTCACATTACATTTCTGCCATAATAATCACATGAATAACTCAACAGGACAAACCCTTTACCCACCGTAAAACATAGAACATTTTCACATCTACAACATGTATACAAAATCACACTTTTTTTTAAATTTGTCAGCAACTATCTGGTTGCGCCACACTCTCCCCCTCAAACTTAAATGTCTCCGGACATTTACTTAAGAAGGCATCTCTATTTGACACTATGACCTTTCCTTCTGAAATCCCATATGATGTTGATCTAGACCTGGTACATGACATGGAAATTAACATATTCTGTACTTCGGACAGTAATGTTCATAAATCACTTTGTACCTTGTAATCAGACCACATTTATACAGCATACCGTTTCAATTTCAGTAAACTCTTTATCTTTTCAGACAAATATCCCTATGTAACAGAACTCCAGTTTCGGCCTCTCAGTTCTTTTAGTCTGTCACCGTTATTTTAAGTTTACAGGATCAGTCCATCATGTTTCTCAGGTAATATCTTTACCTTTCAGTATTCCCAGTAGTACACTAGTACTCAGTGTCTCTGTCACTGTCTCTGATATTGTTTTTTTGTTTTTTTTCAAGAGTCTCTAATCAGGCAATATCAAATGTCACTTTCAGTGTCTCTGACAGTCTACGTTAATTCGTGACTTCAATGCCTGGCATGGTCCAGGGTCGCCACAGTCTCTCGTAGGCTGAAGGCATACTCACGTGCAGGTCATCAACTCCCACCTCCACCATCGATGGCTCACCCAGGGTCCCGTAGGTCAGCATTCTCGGGCGACGTCTCTCCCTCTGGGGGTAGGCACTCACGGCTGGTGATGCAGGCTCATCTTCCTCCGACGTCGGCTGCTCTGATGATTCTAGCAGATCTCCAGGCTCTGAAGCGTTGTCATCTCCGTAGTCAACGATGTCCTCTCCTACGTCCGGTGGTGCTGGCTCTTCCTCACGATATTCCATCTCTGGCACGAAGGGCTCTGCCTCAGGGTCTAGGTTGACAGTTCTTTGGCTCTGCTGCTGGTGGTGAGGGAAATGGCACACAAGCTCACCATCCTCACTGTTTTCACTGTCAGAACATTCAATTTGTTTATCAGTCTTTTGTCCCCTTTTTCTCCTCTGTGTGGGGCTGACTCTTTTTGGCTCTGTCTGTGTTTCAGGGTGGCTTAGGGGTAAGCTGTCACAAGGGAGTAGGAGGTTTCTGTGCAGCACTCGACATTTACCACCTCCTTCCGGTTCCACCTCATAAACAGGACTCACTGCTCCTTCTTTTCACTACAACATGGACTCTGTTTTCCCAATAGGATCGTAGCTTGCCTGGACCCCCTCTTTCTGACAGATTACGCACAAGCACTCGCCCACCGGGTTGAAGGTCAGCTCCATGAACTCTTTTGTCATAGCCCATTTTCCCTCGGGCAGCTTCCTTGGCAGATGTTTTGGATGCAATCTCATATGCTTGTTTAATTCTGGTTTGCCAGTTTTCAACATACAGTTTTTCTCTATTGCTTAAACACATTTCACGATACTGCCCTCACTTTTCACAAAACTCTAAACACAAAACACTTTTCTAAAGCTACGTACACTAAACCTCACAGTTTCTTTTCAAAACCAACCCATCACAACAAAACAGTTGCTCATATGCTCAAAACCAACCCATCACACCAAAACAGTTGCTCATATGCTCAAAACCAACCCATCACACCAAAACAGTTGCTCATATGCTCAAAACCAACCCATCACACCAAAACAGATGCTCATATGCTCAAAAGCAAACTCTGACACCAAAATACCACTCAAGGCCTGCAAAAATGTAAACACTACGGAGCATCATTAACCACATTACCAAAAAAATTGAAAACACAATTTTCACAGTGTGAGACTGTTCTTTTTACAGTTTCACAACTGCCAGGATGCATTTGAGCAACCCTTATTTATTCTCAAATATGTTTTGGGCATTTACTATAGATTTGTGCATTTCATGGGAATAGTTACATAATGCAGAAAATGCAGTAATATCACAACTCAATGCAAAAATGAGTACTGTAAACTCCATGGAGGATCCATTACACACAATAGATACAGTACAGTAACAATTGAGAACACAATGTTCAGGGTGCGATTTCTTTTACGGTATTACAGTACGTTGAAAATTGACACAGTATGTTGTATGTTGACACCGAAATCATGGGGCGGCATCACGTCGTCGGGCTGGGTCGGGCCACAGGACCTCATCAACGTCACAGGCAATATTGTCCATAGCCAAACAACGTGGGAAGAATGCCCTGGCATGCCGCACCCAGCCTTGGAACGCCTCCACAGCCACATCATCACAGGCCAGGTCCATAGCCCTGAGAAGGTTCTCTCTGGTGTAAGGTTGGCGGTCATAGACCTTCCACCGCCATGATGAGAAGAACTCCTCTATTGGGTTTAGGAACGGAGAGTAGGGTGGCAGACACACATTAATGAATTGCTGATTGATGTTAAACCACTCTCTGACCTGGATGCTGCGATGGAAGCTAACATTGTCCCAGAGGATGACGTATATGGGAAGATCAGCTGGCCCAGGAATCTGCTGGTCGTGGTGATCTGCTGGCCGAGCATTCAGGTGGTCATTGTCATGCAAAACATCTCTGAGCTCTCCTAGGAAGGTGAGGAGACGCTCAGTGTTGTAGGCACCAAGTTCAGCATGCCGGTGGAGAAGCCCTCTAGAACTCATGGCAGCGCAGAGAGTGATGTTTCCTCCACGTTGGCCGGGCACATCAACGATAGCTCTCCGTCCTATGATGTTACGGCCTCTCCTCCTCCTTTTTGTGAGGTTGAAGCCAGCCTCATCCACAAATATAAATTCATGGGGTCTGGCCATGGACTCCAACTCGAACATCCTCTGTGGAAACAAATAGCGTTTTCAGGTGTTCAGAAAGACAGTCAATACAGCACATTACAGTACGACAGTATAGTATTGCATGTGAAGTACTGTAGGCCATGGATTGTACTGTACTTACTTGCACATACTGGTGACGGAGGTGTTTTATTCTGTCAGAGTTGCGCTCAAAGGGTACCCTATAGGCCTGCTTCATGCTTACTCTCTGGCGCTTGAGGACTCTGTCTATGGTTGTCAGGCTGACATTGTCAATGGTCGGAAAGTTCAAATTGTCACCAATGATCCTCTCCCGTATCTCCCGTAGTCTGATCACATTGTTCTCCCGAACCATATCCACAATGAGGACCTCTTGGGCTGGTGTGAATCTGGAAGCCCTCCCACCTGCAAATGGCAATCTTTCAACTCTAGAGAAACAAGCATAGTCATTTGGTCAGAAATGGTCCTTGCAGTACACACTTTTACTGTAACCATGATTGCACTTGTCTGTATGTAGGTGCACTCCACTATACTACTGTATACTGTGAACATCTAGTGTAGTGACTAAAAAACTACTACATACAGTACCTGTTGTGTTCTCTGAAGGCCCGAATAATGGTGGCCACTGAGAATCTGCTGAGGTTTGGTTGGACTCGTTGTCCCGCTTCAGTCATTGTCATGCCGTGGACAATGACGTGGTCAATGACTGTTGCTCTCATTTCATCTGTAATGAAAATGCGTTGTCTTGCTTGCCCTCCTTCTCCTCTCCCTCCTTGGCCTGCTCCTCTTTGGACTGCTTCTCGCCCTCTTTGGCCCACTCCTCGGCCCGCTCCTCTCCCTCCTCGGCCCGCTCCTCTCCCTCCTCGGCCCGCTCCTCTCCCTCCTCGGCCCGCTCCTCTCCCTCCTCGGCCCGCTCCTCTCCCTCCTCGGCCTGCTCCTCTCCCTCCTTGACCTGCTCCTCTCCCTCCTTGACCTGCTCCTCTCCCTCCTTGACCTGCTCCTCTCCCTCCTCTGACACGAACTCCTCTTCTTCTGTCTTGATCATCCATTTTTGTTTTTGAACCTTCAGCAAACTGCACTGACTTATATAGGTGTGGTCACATCATTTGCAATAGGTGTTTTCAATTATGAGTCGTTGTGTTTACTGATTGACACCAGGTATGTTCATTGTGTTCAAGTTTTGCTGATTGTGGGTAGCATTTTGCATCACATGAGCTTCACAATGCATATTGGAGCAGAGTTATATGCAAAATGTGTTTTAGCACGGCAAAATGTGTTTAGAGTTTTGAGAAAAAGGGGATGGGTTTTGTGAACAGTGTCTACAGGTGAATTGTGTTTGTGGTTGTGGCAAAAGGGGGGTAGTTTTACTAAATGTGTTTAGGCAACTGGTCATTTGGTTTAGAGTACTGGGTTTTGTGTTTTGGCAATAGAGAAAAACTGTAATCTGCATAGCTCTCTTGTCCCTCTGTAGGTGGTATGTTGAAAAGCAAGTCTATTGGCAGACGGGGAGAACGGCCATACAGAAGGTAATAAGGGGAGAATCCAGTGGCCTCGCTGCGTGTGCAGTTGTATGCATGTATCATCTTGGCCAATGAACTCTTCCAGTCTGCTTTTTCTGTGTCTGTGAGTGTTCGAAGCATTGACAGTAGTGTCCTGTTAAAACGCTCTACCTGCCCGTTGCCTTGTGGGTGATAACAGGTAGTATGAGAGCCTCTTACACCACAGCATCTCTGCAGCTGGTCCATCAGTCGGTTCTGGAACTCTCCTCCCATGTCATGATGAATTTTCTCCGCAAACCCAAAATGAAGAGCAAAGTCATTAAACAACTTGTCAACCACAGTCTTTGCACATTTGTTTTTGGTGGCATAGGCCTGTGCGAAACGGGTGTAATGATCCATTACTACTAGGATATACTGGTACCCTTGTTTGCAGGTCTCTAAATGGAGGAAGTCGACAGACACTATTTGAAAAGGGCGTGTTGACACAATGGGCATGAGAGGGGCTCTGGTTGCTTTTTGGGGTCGTTTTGTTTTCAGACACTCACAGACTTGGGTGACGAAGTGGTCTATGTCACTCTTCATACGGGCCCAATAGAACCGGTCTCTGATCAGATTGTGTGTTCTGTCGACTCCAGGATGTCCCATTTCACGGTGGAGCTCCTGAAACACAGCAGGGTGGTGTTCTCTGGGCAGGACAAGCTGACATTTGTCACCGGCTTTTCTATAGAGGACACCATTGTCACTTATATACAGTTTCTGCCATTGCCTCAATAAGGCTCTTACATCAGCTGACTCAGTTTTGAGCACCTTGTTGGGAGGCTGCTGGCTGTTACTTTTGTAATAGAGGACTCGACCAATGGCAGGGTCTCTCAGTTGACTTTCTCTGATCTGCTCTGGTGTTAGAGGTTTTCTCAGGGTGGGTGAATCTCTCACTACTGTTACTGCCTCCACAGACACTGGCATGGTCCAAATGAGAGGTGTATCTCTTTGTACTGTCACTCCCTGCACAGACGCACTGATAACTTCCTGTTGAACCTCCTCTGTACACTGTTCCATGAGCTTGTTTATGTCTACTGGCATACGGGATAGGCCATCTGCGTCACCATTGTGTTTACCTGGGCGGTACTTTATAGAAAAGTTGAAATCTGCTAACTCACCGACCCACCGGTGACCTGTAGCATTAAGCTTAGCTGTTGAGAGGACGTACGTCAGGGGATTGTTATCCGTATATACTGTGAAATGGGGGGCATGATACAAATAGTCTCTGAAACGCTCACATATGGCCCATTTCAGTGCTAAGAACTCTAACTTCCCTGAGTGCATGTGGTAGTTCTTCTCAGGTGGGCTTAGTGTTCTGGAGCCGTATGCAATAACAACCATTTTGCTGTTCTGTCTCTGATAAAGCACTGCACCCAGTCCCTCCTGGGACGCATCACAATGCAAAGTGAAAAGCTGGGTGAAATCAGGGTAGCCAAGAATGGGGGGCTCAATCAACTTATCTATGAGGAAGTTCAGTGTCTCTTGGTGGCTATGTGTCCAGTGTATGGGAGTGTTAGGTAGGAGGTTACCTTTACATTTGTTGCTGACACTCTTTCTGCTCGTCTTTGACTCCGCAGGCGATGTCTTGTCCGGGGGTGACGAGAGCAGCTGGTACAGTGGTTTTGCCAGTCTGGAAAAGTTTGGGATATATGGCCTGTAGTATGATAGAAAGCCCATTGTTCGTCTTAAGTCTGAAACTGTGACGGGTACCCTCTCCTTTAATGCCTGCACCGGGGCCACTTCAGCTGGGTCCATCGTGTAGCCCTCACCCGAGACCATCCGTCCCAGGAATCTGACCTTTCTCTTGAACACGTCACACTTGCGTGGACTGAGCTTAACTCCATGTTTTTGGTATCTCTGGAACACAGTTCTCATGTGGCTGACATGGTCTTGAAAGCTAGAGCTGTGAACGAGATTATCATCAAGGTACGGTTGACAGATATCATCCCTCAAACCCACTAGGCACTCTTCCATGTTACGCTGAAACTCCGCGGGGGCTGAACTTAACCCAAAGGGGATTCTGGTCCACTGATAAAGACCCCAGGGTGTTATGAAGGCTGTGAGGTGTTGGCTTTCCTCACTCAGGAACCCCTGGTGGTAGGCCTTCCCCTGATCCAATACTGAGAACCAAGAGCTGCCTGTGAGAGAGTCTAACATATCTTGTATTCGAGGGATTGGATGACAATCAGGGATAGATTTTCTGTTCAGCTCCCTGTAATCACAACAAAGTCTCAATGTGCCATCTTTCTTCCTCACACACACCACTGGTGATGCGTATGGGGATCTTGACTGGACTATCCAACCACGATTCAGCAAGTCCTGTAGATATTCTTTGACCTCATTATGCAGTGGTTTGGGGACTGACATGTACGTTCTCTTTACTGGAGTGGGGTCCTGAAGACTAATATGTAGTTTCAGGGAGGGAATATTCCCTATGTCATCTTCGTTGTAGGCGAATGCATGACACTCCTCTCTGAGTAACTGTTTCACTATTCCTATCTGGTCATCAGTTAGGTGGGAATGATTGACAGGGGGATCCCACTGACTTGGTTTCTGTGTTTTTGGTTGGTTGCTAGTGGTGTCCCTCTTCTGTTCACCTGTCTGCTCCCCTGTCTGTTTAGTGTCACTCTGTTTACTGTCCTCCTTTCCATTGTTGACATCACTCTCTATCTGTTCCACTCTGACTGGATAGGACGTCTTGACTATTTGGAGGTGACCCAGAACTGTGTGTTTATTTAAAGTCATGGCCTGCTTGCTGACATTTGCAATGGGGACCGGCACATACATTGACCTGTCTGTGGGGATACTGACTAAACCCTCTTCAATGATGACCCCTTCAGGTAGTGTGGGCTCTTCACAAGGGACAAGTAAGAGGTTTTGACCTTGAAACTGTGCTCCACTACTAGCTTTGACATACACAACGCTGACCTGTCCGGCTGCTAAGTGAACCCTCTTCTTCCCTGTATGCACAATTCCCACTTCTTCATTTCCCTCCGGGGACTGAACGAGCCTGAGCACTGACTTTGCTGCTTTGAAGGTCACAGAGAATGCCTTGCTCACTTGGAGAATGTTTGCTGACCTCGCCTCTGACATCACCTCGCCTTTTAGCACTGCCTCTATTACGTTAAAGCCAATTATGGGCTGCTCTGCGACATTTGGGTCACTTGACACTAAGGTGGGGACTAACAGTGGCTCTACATGGTCTACATCTTTGCCTAGTCTGAACTCCACCTCCACCCAACCCAGGAAAGGTATCTCTGTTTGGTTTGCTGCAAGTCCAATTATTCTATCTGCCTCCAACAGTTCATTAATAGGTCTCACTACACGATGAGGTAAATTCACTTTCCTCCATTCCTCATTAATAAGACTAGACTGAGCACCCGTGTCCCATAATGCTTCTACAGGAACCCTGTCTAACTGACAATGGACAGTACATCTCTTACCTATGAGGTCTAGGAGTTTGGCATGGCGTCGGGGTGAGAGATAGTTGGTGGGGCTCTGGAACGGGGAAGTTACTTGGGTGACAGCTGTCTGTTCAGTGGGACTAAGTGGGATTTCACGTTCATGGGCTACCGAGAGTCCCGACTCAGCAGCCCTGTCTCGTTTCCCTGCTGTTCTCTGCCTTGTCGGCATCCTCTGGAGAGGTGCCCCTCGTGGCCACACTTGAAGCAGTGTCTGCATGAGTCTCCAATCTGAGCTTCCTGACAGGCTCTGCATCCTCTTGGTCTGTTCCTGGCGTAGGCTGTTCTGTCTGTTTGAGTCTTTTTGTTAGCCTCTGCCGTTTCCAGAACTAGTTTTTTCATTTCCAACAGCTCTGCTCGGAGTCCTTCTATGAGGTGACTAGTGTTAGCATCCTGCTCTGTGCTGCGCCCCTGACCTTTCTTACTTTTGGCTCTAAACTCAGCTGTGTTTGTGGGGTCTCTGCGATCATCTGGTGGCTCTGTTTCTCTCCTGAAAGGGGTTTGGGGGGCATGGGGGGACACCTCTGTATGAATTTCACTGAGTCTAGGGGGCTTGCTCATGACTGTTTTCTTTAGTTTTTGCTGCCGTTCCTGCTCCAGATTTGCGGCCTCATTTATTCGTTCTATTAACTCTTCATCTGTCACACCGGTGCTGCTAAGGTAAGGCTTAATCTGAAATTTCACCGCATCACTATACATTCCTGTTTCAAGAGAGCGGAGGAATTTTCTCTGAATTAGCTCGGGACTAAACTGCTCACTCTCATTTTCATTACTCAAGCTCCACATTAACTTCTCCTTCAGTTCAATTGCTCTGAACAGGAACGTTTGGGCTGATTCCTTGGGGTCCTGTGTAATGTTCATCAGTCGGTGTAGCAGATCTGAAGATGAGTCAACTTTGTAGTGACCTCTGAGAATAGTTTTTAATTTGGGCAGGGTTAAGCCTCTCTTGATCTCCAGCATATCCCTCAGATGTAGACCTGGGCTCACTGCACGTGTGACAGCTTCAATTATCTCCGCTTCCGAATGACCCTTACGTTGTCCAGTCTCTATTTGGTTGACTAGGCTGGTGTAGGAGATTTTCTCTCTTTGGCCTGGTTCTCCAATCTGGCCACAGATTCGAAATTCCCTTCTAAGAGTCACTTCAGGCAGTGGCAGTGGAGGTGGTGACATCCCTGTGTCCCCCGGTGGTTCTTTGGGCTGTTGTTTTCCTTCCAAGACGACAATCTCCTCTTCTAGCTGTCGGCGGGCTTCATTCTGTTCCTCCTGCAGCTTGAGATATTTCTCCTTCAGAACATCTAATTCACTTGGTTCATTCTTTCTCAGGGACTTCATCCTTGACAGGACATTCTGCAAATACTGCTGAAACGCCTCGCTCTCCTCTTCATCCTCCACTTCATCCAGCGTCTTCTCAGCCAATCTGATGAGGGCACGACGAGCTTGCTTCTCAAACCCTCCTGATGGCTCTGAGCACTTTAGCTGTACACATGTGGAGATGAGCTCTGGCTTTTCCAACGCCAGCAGTACTCTACTTACTTCATCCCGTAGCTGCTCCATTTTTCTTCTTCTAATTATGTTGTTGATCCAGGTTCGTCTCTCTCGGGTGGATCACTGGCTGGATCACTCCCTCCTGGCTGGCTCGCCAAAATATGTAACGGGACCAAGAAGGAGACACGGCTGGTTCCAACTGGTGTTACACATTCGTTTTATTTTGTTGTATTTTTCTGAAATAGATACATAAAGCACACCGTATCACAATCACACTCTCCGTCTTTGCACAGCAAACACGTGTTTTCACTGAACCAACTCTCACCGCGCATTTTAAAATCACGTGCAATAACAAAATCAAATTACAAAAGCTGAAGCATAAACATAACTCAATAATCAACCATCAACAGTGTTAACATTCACACTAATTCACTTTTTATCCTTTCCAAAATAACCCATTTTCTTATATAATATAACCCCACATTCATAATAACATCACCACATTACCTAATATAAGATCACAGTCTCAGTAATATCTTATTCCAGCCCCATTTAGCACACATCACTCCATGCCCGGTAACGGCTCCTGCCTCGCTGCCTCTACTGCGCAGCTGCTATAGCAGGCTCATGCTAGTTGCTAATAATGGCTAACTCGACATATTTCCCCGACACACTTACACACGGTTAAAGTACATTCCCAACATTTCTCATCCCACAACATAATCCCGACAGCATATGCATTCCCAGTATCACTTACTCACCTGAAATAGATACATAAAGCACACCGTATCACAATCACACTCTCCGTCTTTGCACAGCAAACACGTGTTTTCACTGAACCAACTCTCGCTGCGCATTTTAAATCACGTGAGAGTTCACAAGAGACTCGACACACCTTGCGTTCCTTGGTGATACGTGCCCAGCTAGTGGTGACATACTGGTACTTCACATTACATTTCTGCCATAATAATCACATGAATAACTCAACAGGACAAACCCTTTACCCACCGTAAAACATAGAACATTTTCACATCTACAACATGTATACAAAATCACACTTTTTTTTAAATTTGTCAGCAACTATCTGGTTGCGCCACACCAGACCTTCGTCTCAATCCCCCACTGTTCTTGATGAGTTGATCAGGATACAATTGAAGTGATGGGCTTGGCATTCATCAAACTCCCTTTCATGTATGAGTCAACAAATCCTCCACAGACCAACTAACCCCACCATTGCCATGTGTATTTTAAATACTGTTGTATGTGGGAAATGAAGAGCAGAGCGTGGGTGCTGTTGAAGACAGTCACCCCAGAGTGACTGTCTAAATGAAGGATTGAAGAAAGGATTGAACGTTACGTCTTGACTCTGTGGCCTGTTTGAAGCAAAGGACTCAGTAGACCTGGAAACTGCACCTTGAATCTTGTACAACCCCTTTCAAGCAGCACAAAAAATGAAGATGAATATAAATAATGTATGTGCAAGTAATTTGGTGGAAACATAAACATCAAATGGCTGGTTTAAATACTTTACAATTGAGTGAGACACATGGGCTTGTGCTTAACCTAGGATTTTTGTTATTCATTGGGAGGATTTACCAAACTTGTATGTTAATATTCTAAATCCTGTCATTTTATTAAAGTGGTATTCAGATTACATTCATTATTATTGACGTTGAATTATTTTGTAAATGTTCATAACCGTTATTAATTCATTAAAAAAAGACACATTTTCAGAAATTGTCCAAGTACCCCCTACAGTCCTTCAAAGTACCCCTAGCGGTATGCGGACCCTCACTTGAGAACCACTGTACTGGTGGACAGGACAGTGTAGTGACTATGTTGTCACTCCCGGACTATCGCTCCCCAATGTCCGCAGCCTAACCTGTAGGAATCCTAGAGCAAGAGACCAAGAGACCCCTAACCCTCTACTCTGCTCCTTAATGACATGCATCTGTATTTACTGTAAATCGCTGTAGATAAGCACGTCTACTAAAGTAGTAAATACTCCAGATGTTTCTCGGAAAGGAAAACACGGTACATTTTGCTTCATGTGTGTGTCCTCTCTGTTACGTCACAGCTAACGCCACCGCTTTGACCACGCTGGCGATCATGGGGCGGCTCCTAATGAACTGGGCCTGGACAATATGCAGCCTCTACATTCAGGAGCTGTTTCCTACGTCTTCTAGGTAACACAACAACGCACCTGGAGGTCCTGAGTTGACCTTTTAGTGTCTCACTCCTCCCATAAGTGGTGGGGATGATGATGATGATGATGATGATGATGATGATGATGATGATGATGATGATGATGATGATTTCAGACAGACGGCAGCAGGACTAGGGGCCATAGTGTCCAGAGTGGCGGGGATGTTGTCTCCGCTGCTCAACCTGCTGGCGGTCCACCACTGGACCATCCCCATCATAGTGTTCAGCAGCCTCACCCTGGTGGGAGGAGCCCTCACCTTCCTGCTCCCAGAGACCCGGGGGAGAGAGCTGGCCGACTCCACCGAACAGGCGGAGGACCAGAGGAGGTAACAACTGATCCCTAATCAATAATTTATCTCATTTTTAAATGTTGTTCAAAAGTGTCTAGCTTTTGGTGCAGGTCTCAGCTCTGTCACCTTTGTCCAAGTCGTGTCATACGCACGCATGCACACGCACACGCACACGCACACACACACACACACACACACACACACACTTTGACCAGGACAACAGTTGTACAAAACAGTACCATTCTGATTGTGAACTTGCATGTGCTCTGTGTTGTGTTTCCATTCCAGTGATGGAACCACCATGTTGAAGGGAACCACTGCCAAACCCAGTACTGTGTACAGTACTGGGTATGATAACCCAGTATGGTTATTACCTCAAGCAAATTCTAGTTACACCGCCACGCAACCACAACTGTTGTCCTCTGTTTGCAACATAGGACTTTGATTTCACTAACTAGTCATTTTCATTTACTACACATTATTGAAAAGTGATCCCTATATTCTGCAGTCGCCCCCACGAGGCTGCGGGCAGAGCTGACCGTTCCCGGCCACCACTTTAAAAAAAATTATAATAAAGAAATAATAAAATATATAAAATGTAAGTGTACTTTATTTATTATTTTTTATCTAAGCCCCTTCAAATAAACGTGTGTTGGCCACTGAAGAGGAGGAAGAGGCTCATTGGTAAGCTCTCATGCCTCATAGGCAGAAGGAAATTATAATTAAAGGTACAGTTTTTAGGATTTAGTGGCACATAGCGGTGAGCAACTGAATACTATACTATACTATACTATACTATACTATACTATACTATACTCCCTTTCCAATGATGTAGGAGAAGCTATGGTGTCTGTACTGGCCTGTAGGTGCCAGTAGGTACTTCCAAAATTATGTCATCATGTACAACAGCATCAAGTAGATCTATAGTTATTTTTTTCATACATTATACATTAGTATAATCAAGTGTATTACATGTACAAGTAATATGAATTCATCAGTAACATTACATTCATATTAATATTTAAATAATGTAAGAAATGCAATATTTCACGAAATCCATGTCAAATGATAATTACAATTCCATCCAAATATGTGAACCTAAATGCACCTGTCGCTGTCACTAAGTGTCTCATCATGGGTACCTAATAGTTGGTGTTGTTCTTTGACCTTCTCTCCTCCCAACCCAGTCGCCAAAAGCATACGTTGACAGTGTACGTCTTCGTGAACACTGGATTACGTCGCATTTCAACGTAAAATAGCGTGTTGTACCTACAGTATCCGCGCATGGCGCTGTGGAGGCGCCTGAAGAAAGCACAACCAACAAGGACATTTCCTGGTTATAAAATACATAAATTGCTGGTTATAAAATACATAAATTAGAATTAAGGTGACGGTGATGCAGGGTTGCCAGCTTCACGGTTTTCTCGCCAAATTGGGCTGCTTTGAAAACGGAGTCGTGGGTGAAAACCTCAAAGACGCGGGTCACGGTTTTCTTGGGTACTTTCAAAACCCACCACAGAAACAGTTGGGATATAATATGTATTGCATAATCTTTATGAAAACTCAGTCAGAACAACACAGTTTCACTCCCAGAACGTCAAATAGCGACTGTCGGTAAGGGCACTTTAACGTCAGTCGCTGACGGAGAGGGGGTTCAATTCACTACAATGTGATGTGATGCCGTCTCCGGCGATATTTGACGTTCAGAGCGGGTGCTCCAGCAGCCCATTCACTCCTGTATTAACCCGACCACGGCTCTAATGGACGATGTGGGCATCCGTCCTATTGGTTAGTTATTAGCAGGGGCGGTTCTAGGATCAGACCTTTGGGGGGGCTCAGAGGGGCCGTGAGGGAAAGAGAAATCACATATGTGAGAGAATCATGCTGGCAACAGGCCCAAGTAGGCCAATTAGGCCTACTTCTACTTCTGTATTAATTAGGACATATCTCGGGTTCTATTTGGAGGACAAAAATAATATTGGTATTGTCGGAAAGGTAAAAATGAGATTGAATTTGTGGAGGCTGAAGCCCCCCCAAAATGGCCTAAAACCGCCACTGGCCGGGACAACAAGATATAATAAGAGGGCTCTTGGGGACGCCAGTGATTATTTCTACGTCAGCTGAATTGTAATGTCAAATACAAGTGCGACATTGTGGCGCAGGGGAGAGAATTTCGTGTGATCTGCACAGGAGACCCGGGTTCAAGTCCCAGTGAGGGAGTGTGCTGTGTTGTTGTTTTATTTCTACATGAATTGTAATGTCAAATACAAGTGCAACTTCCTAGTACATCACAGCGGGCGTCGAGGTGGCGCAACGCAGAGCGCTGCAGGTTGTCAGATCTGTAGACCAGCGTTCGAGTCCCGGCAAGGGACATCTATATGTGCTTTCCTCTTGTGTATTGTGATGTCAAATACAAGTGCGACTTCCTAGTACATCACAGTGGGCGTCCAGGTGGTACATCGCAGAGAGCTGCAGGTTATCAGATCTGTAGACCAGGGTTCGAGTCCCGGCAAGGGACATCTATGTGGTTTCCTCTTGTGTATTGTGATGTCAAATACAAGTGCGACTTCCCTACAGGTCATAGCGGGGTGGCATGATGGAGAGAGCCATGGTCTACTGCTCTCACACACCGGCTATCGTATCCTGGTAGTCGGACTCTCTCCCCATTCCCTGGGTAGAGGGGGATCTAGGAAGGGCTCTTGGGGATGCCAGTGATTGGCAGAGGGCTGTTGGAGATGTAAAAATGGCTGTTGGAAAGTAACAGTTGTGCAAGTAGTTGTCCCCAACACAAATGTTACTTTAACTGTTGTTGGAGACCTCTGCCTAACTGGGACACCTGTGTCCCTGACTGTTGCGGTATGTCAGACTACATCTCCAACAGCCCTCTGTCAATCACTGGCATCCCCAAGAGCCCTTCTTATACCCCCTGGGGAATGGGGAGAGTCCAACTACCAGGATACGATACCAGGTCAGTTAGAGCAGTAGACCACGGCTCTCTCCATCATGCCACCGAGATGCCCCGCAGGGAAGTCGCACTTGTATTTGACATCACAATACACAAGAGCAAACCACATAGACGTCCCTTGCCGGGACTCGAACCATGGTCTACAGATCCGATAACCTGCAGCACTCTGCGTTGCACCACCTGGACGCCCACTGTGCTGTACTAGGAAGTCGCACTTGTATTTGACATCACAATACACAAGAGGAAAGCACATATAGATGTCCCTTGTCAGGACTCAAACCCTGGTCTACAGATCTGATAACCTGCAGCGCTCTGCATTGCGCCACTTGGACACACGCTGTGATGTTGGAAGTGATAGGAAGTTGCACTTGTATTTGACATTACAATTCATGTAGAAATAAAATAACAACACAGCACACTCCCTCACTGGGACTTGAACCCAGCTCTCCTGTGCAGATCACACGCAATTCTCTCCCCTGCACCACAATGTCGCACTTGTATTTGACATTACAATTCAGGTGACGTAGAAATAATCACTGGCGTCCCCAAGAGCCCTCTTTTTATATCTTGTTGTCCCGGCTAGTGGCGGTTTTAGGCCGTTTTTGGGGGGGGCTTCAGCCTCCCCAAATTCAATCTCAGCCCCCCCAAACGAAGAGGACATTTTTACCTTTCCGACAATACCAATATTATTTTTGTCCTCCAAATAGAACCAGAGATATGTCCTAATTAATACAGAAGTAGAAGTAGGCCTAATTGGCCTACTTGGGCCTGTTGCCAGCATGATTCTCTCACATATGTGATTTCTCTTTCCCTCACAGCCCCTCTGAGCCCCCCCAAAGGTCTGATCCTACAACCGCCCCTGCTAATAACTAACCAATAGGACGGATGCCCACATCGTCCATTAGAGCCGTGGTCGGGTTAAGGAGTGAATGGGCTGCTGGAGCACCCGCTCTGAACGTCAAATATCGCTGGAGACGACAGTCGCTATTTGACGTTCTGGGAGTGAAACTGTGTTGTTCTGACTGAGTTTTCATAAAGATTATGCAATACATATTATACCCCAACTGTTTCTGTGGTGGGTTTTGAAAGTACCCAAGAAAACCGTGACCCGCGTCTTTGAGGTTTACACCCGCAACTCCGTTTTCAAAACAGCCCAATTTGGCGAGAAGACCGTGAAGCTGGCAACCCTGCATCACCGTCACCTTAATTCTAATTTATGTATTTTATAACCAGCAATTTATGTATTTTATAACCAGGAAATGTCCTTGTTGGTTGTGCTTTCTTCAGGCGCCTCCACAGCGCCATGCGCGGATACTGTAGGTACAACACGCTATTTTACGTTGAAATGCGACGTAATCCAGTGTTCACGAAAACGTACACTGTCAACGTATGCTTTTGGTGACTGGGTTGCTCCTCCCTGTGGTCTTCCTCCTCAAGGTTTTCCATAAACCTCACCTACTCGCGTGTTGGCTTCAGCGTCGGCAACATAGGCCCGAACATCTTTCTCACCCCGTTCATGTTCGGTCTCACCGGGATGTCCGTTCATTAATATTTAGCCCACAGTTACATTTAGATACTTAAGCTTTGAAATCCAAATATAATACCATGAAGTAAATGTCAATATCATATTGTACACAGTTGGCTAACCCTTCATAGCTCCTCACCTTTAAGTTGATCAGGTTAGGCATAACCATACTCATTAAACTGGTTGCACTTGTCTATTTGTTCTCTAACAGGTCCACAAGGTTGGCCTATGGTTGCCTGGGTAATATTTGATAAGAATGAAGGAATATAGGAATAAAACAATTGAAGGACAATGCAATTCTATTTACATCTGATTTTATTGCAGTGTATACTGTATATGTATATACATTTAAGAACAATTTAAACCTTTTATTTTTGTTGGCTAGAACCTTTATGTTTATTTTTCTTTGTTCCCTATATATTATTGTTAGAATATATTATTATGTAGTATATAAATCATTCATTTATAATGTATAATTTCGATTTCATTGTAGGCTAAATTTAAATAACACATTTTGTCATCGTATGCTTTTCTCATTTGGCACTATTCATCTCGTGAATATGTATGTTTTCTGAAACTATGTATGTGAACCATTTGAAATGTAAATTGTAAATTGAATTTAAATAATGGATAAAGGATCAAAAACAACATTCAACTGCATGACATTAGTTTACTGATTCGATGGTTGGCTATCAATTTAATGTAATATCTGTGTAATTAGGTTGCACTACAAAATATCAACACATATTAGCCAAACAAGTCATCCATCCAGCTATTGTTTGCAGCTGGATTTTCAGTTTTTGGTTCAGCACTACTGCCAAGATCACCCAAAAAGTCTGTAACTGTATTTGCATCACTTATTGATTGGTTTCCTGTGTCTAGTGTTAAAATGTCACCCATAAAAAGGTTGCTCTGTATGGTTTGGGCTGAAATAGATGAGGAATCTAAACCTAGAATGTCACTCACTGTACCAGAGCCGGTTGCACTGGGCAGCTGGAGTGTAGAAATATCTTCACCACTTGCAGAGGTGTTGCTACTCCCAAAGATATCATTTGAAAGCTGGAAGCTGGCAGAGGCTTCAGGAATACACTGATTGAAGATATCGCCCACCAGTGGTGCAGAAAGAGCAGCGTTCTCCGAACTGAAGATATCAAAGTCGACATCCGGTTGTCCTGTCTGAGAGTTTGAACCAAAACTCCAAGGATCTGTGGTGGCGGGGCTTTCATGCCCAGCTACAGGCGGGGGATCGGGGCCTACGAAGGGTTGAACTGTGATGCTGCCAATGACCTCTTCGTTTTCAGCTGTGTGGTGTTGATACGTCTCGAATTGGTCAGTGAATTCAGCGGGCGTCTCGTTGGTCAAACCGCCGTGGCCCAAAGAGAAGCCGATGATGTCATCGGTGGTGGTGGTGGAGGTAATAATCTGCTGGGTGTCAGAAGAACCAAAAGGATCTCCAGTTTCCTGAGGAGTCACATGGTGCACATCGGAAGGTGATCCGTCACCAAGGGGTCTTGCCGCAAACTCTGGTACAGAAACTGCTTGATTTTGCAGGATACAGACAGACATGTCTGTATCATTTGGACTGATGAACAATTGGTCAGGCCCAGAACTAGAAAAGTCCTCGAAAATGCTTTGAGGTTCCTCCTGAAAGGGGTCTTCTGAAATGGACTGGCCAATGGACCCATGGGGATCTATTATCATCTCTTGCACAACAGTAGAGGTATTATGAGAGATGTCATGTTCAATCAGAGATGGATCCAATGTTTCATGGCTCTGTTGATTTGACTGTGGATTATCAAATAGGTTTGTATTTGCTGCACTGGCAATGTTTGGTTTTCCTCCACTGGCTCCATCTTCAGCAGCAAACAGATCAACTGTTTCACTGCTTTGTGGATTGTCAAATAGGTTTATATTATCAGTATGTTCTGCATTGGCAATGGGTGGTGGAGATGTTATGTTTGGTTTTCCTCCACTAACATCTTCAGGACCAAACAGATCACCTGTTTCAGTGCTTTGTGTATGGTCAAATGGGTTTGTATTATTGTTATTTTCTGCACTGGTAATGTGTGGTGAAGATATTAAGTTTGTTTTTTCTCCACTGACATCTGTGGTAGAAATATCAACTATTTCACTGCTTTGTGGATTGGCAAATAGGTTTGTATTTTCCACACTGGCATCTTCAATAACAGAAAGGTCAATTGTCTCATGGCTCTGTGGATTCAATTGTGCATTATCAAGTAGGTTTGTACTATCAGCATTTTCTGCACTGGAAATATGTGCTGGGGCTGTTAAGTTTGTTTTTCCTCCACTGGCAACTTGAGTAGCTGAAAAATCAATTGTCTCATGTGAGACCAACATGTTATGTTCAAGAGATTCTTCAACTGTTTCACTGCTTTGTGGATTGGCAAATAGGTTTGTATTATCTGTATTTTCTACAAAAGTCACGTGTGGTGGAAATGTTAAGTTTGTTTTTTCCCCATTGGTATCTTCAATGGCAAAAAGATCAACCGTTTCACTGCTTTGTGGATTGACAAGTAGATTTGTACTTTCGGCATGTTCTAGGCTGGTACTATGTGCTGGAGATGTAATGTCTGATTGGTTATCAGCTGTGATGTCACTACTTGGTGATTTGAGTGGTGGGATCAACTCTGTGATGTCAAGAGGGCCTGCAAATGAATTGTGAGCAGTAGTATGTGTATTTTCTTTCATCTTCTTCACTGCTTCCTGTTCAGAGGGTGACTCTAGAAGTTTGCCCTCATCCTTTGCCGTTTCCTTTGTCACTCCTTGGTCCTTGCCTACGGGTTTTTCTCCTGCTTGAGTGGCTTCTTGTCGTTCTTCCACTTTGGGAGATTTGGTGTGTTCGATCTTCTTCTCTGTTGATGACTGGAATAATTTTCCCAGGATTCCACCAGGTATGCTTGCTATGATCTTGGGGTCTTTAGGATCTGTGTAGCTTGCACTTTCACTTCTACCTGATGTGAAAAGTTTAGACAGAGGATTCTTTCCCTTGGCCCAAGAACCCCTTTTTATGGTCTTCTTGTCATCTGGTTGTGCAGGAGAACCTTTCAGAGAATTTGATTTCTTCGCACCTGCCACAGTTTCCTGCGGCAGGGTTCCTTTTTCAGACTTAGATGTGTTATTTTCAGAGGTCCTGACTTCGCTTTTCAATTTTTGTTGTTGGTGTTCCATTTTGTTGTGTTTGGCTGAATTGCTGTGACATACAGATTCATCTTCTGTATCATCTGATATCATGGGTGTCTCTTGGGCAGTCACTTCTGTCTCATCATTGGTGGAATGGACAATCACATCGTCTGTCTGCAATCTGCCCTTCTCATGTAGTCGGTTCAAACTGGTATGAAGGACTTCCGCGCTCTTTGGGGTCTCTCGATGAGTTTCCACATTGGCAAGCTCTTTGTCTGAAGTGTTGTTTGCCTTTTCATTTTGTCTGTATTCATAAGGGTTTTGGATTATCTCATTGTCTACCTGGCCTTTGCTGGACTCAGATGCCAAATGTTTAGGTTTCATTTTCAAATCAGACATTGGTTTTCTGGTGTAAACATCGGATGTATCAATAAATTTCTGCCCATGGAATTCTGCAATTTCTTCTTCTTCTGAATTCAGCTCTGAGGGTGACAGGTCACTTTGAACAACATCTGGGGCAAACCTCACGTTTTTCTTAGTTTTACTTAGAGCAGTTTTCTGGTCTTCAGTCGTAGAATTATTGCCGTTTATGGTGGTGGCCTTCATAATAATGTCCTTTGTATTATGATCAGTTATAGCCATGCCCTTTCCTGAGCATGGTGAAGAAGAATCCACCAGGGTTGAATAAATGTCTTCTCGGAGTTTAAGTTCCTGTTTATTTGAAACCTTCCATGAATTTGTTTCCATCAGCTGCAGTTTATCAGGTGACTTAATATGTTGCGCCCATATTGGTTCCTTGACACCTGAAACTGAGGACCTCAAACTTCTTGAACTTTTTTCACCCTCTGTTTTCTTTAGTTGTCCCCTTTCCATATTTAATTCATTCTTCTCAGTGTCATTATATTTTGAAGTCACAATAGTTGGCCTATGTGGTAATGCAGTGATGTTCCCATTTTCTGGTATTTTATTTCTACCGGACGTTATATATGTGTGCTGTGCTACACTAGCCATTGTTGTTTTTTTCTCCGGGGGCCAAACTATTTTCTTCTTGTCCCTAATGTCAATGGGTTGCTTTACGCCCGATTGATTTTTGGAGCCTGACTTTGTGGCTAAAACGTTAGTGTTGGACTCTAAGCCCTCAGCCACATTTGACCTTGAATGTGTTATTTTGGGGACTTTCTTGGCATCAGGTTCATCTGTTTTAGTGTTTTTCTGAAGCCAACGGTCTTTGTGTTGCTTGTGTCCGAACCCCTCGTCATAGTTTCCCTTCCTTTTGAATAGTTGTTGGTAGTGAAAGATGCAGTAGAATTCTCCGTGTAGAGATGAGTAATTGTGCAAGCTGCAATTAAATAAAGCATTGTCTGTTTCGGTAAGAATATATGAATTTAAAATCTGATCAATCAGGAATGATTTGCTTTAATGATTTGATTGATGCATGAGTTGTCACGTACATAACATATTTATTTATGGATTTACAATAGACACCTTTCTTGAAATTTTTCACATTGTAATTCACACATACATCAGCTAAGGGTTTTGATTTAGTGTCAATAATAACAATGATGAATAATGGTAAAAGTGGGGGAAAATGGGAATATTATTTTTCTAAATGATTTACAGTAACTTATTTACAATAGCTTAGTTGATTTCGACTTGGAGTGTATTATATGTATAGATGGCTCACCTCAGTTTCTTTTTACAGTGTTTACAGCAGAAACACTTATTGTGTAGGATACGTTTATTGGCCACCATTTTCTCCATTGGGTAGACTGGTGTCAAACAGGCCGAACACATTTCGTTGGCAGGAAGCTGGAACTATAGGGATAACAACCTCTGTTTAGCTATATCTCCTAAAAGTTTAAGTCATTTAGATGTTCCTGTCATATAAAAATTGTTGTGCTGTTCTTTGAGGAAGAAGGCCCCCGACACAGGATCGCTTTTAACTCACTTTATTTGTTTAGCTTTAGGTCTATTATCTATGAAGCAAATGGAGGGGTATGTATCATTCACGCGTGGAGCGACCCTTAGCCGGATATCTATCCAGATACGTGGCCTCTAGGGTTTCTGCCTTCCCCCCGCTTGTGTGGTTTGGTAGTACCTGGGCAGGCGTGGCCTCTATGACACATAATATGCTCTGATTGGCTAGTGTTGAGCGCCCGCCCCCAGTGTATTATGTGTGCTGCCATCTGGTGGCCAGGTGCAGTTAATACAGCTTATATATTTGTTCCTGTTCCCTTGTGGCTATGTGAGGATATTACAGTCTGTTGATACATATGCTGTTATTTATTCGTCACAAAATACCTTACATTTACACACTTACATCTGATAACATTTGTGAGGCACTTTGTCCCATTCCATTGCTTATACTCTAACCATTCTAACTATGAACACAGTGTTGACTTGAGTTTGTACACCACATATTTACCAGCTATGGGTGTGTTTGATATTTGTTCCAAGTGACACTGTTTCCACAAACTTCCATTCAGGATTATTGGTCATCCTCTGTCAATTTGTAGATATCATTTTGTTTGCAAAGTTTGGGGGGGATTTTCTTAAATGTTGTATAATGTGTTGACTCGTTTTGTAAAGTTCTATAAAGCTTTATTGTCTGGACTAAAATATAATTAATAATATATTTTCCTTGATAATTTTATTTTATATAGTACTGTGGTAGTAACCCAATACAATGTTTTTTTGGTGTTCTTAAAACTAAGTAAAAACTAAAACAAAAAAACAGGCAGATTTCTTTTAGTCAATAGACACATTTATTTGACTTACAAACAATAGGACATATCCGCTGTTTTAAAATGATTTATTAAAAAAAAAGACTTAACATTTTACTATATAATCATGGTATAAAATAATTCATGGACATAAGTTAACATTATAATGCTTTCATTCGAAGAGGAATAATTCATATGACGTTTATTTTTAAAGATTGCATAACGTATATTATTAAAGGAAAAGTGGTGCTTCTAGTGCTTTTCAGTTGGTTGGCTAAATGTTACAAAGACTGTCCCGTCCTCTTTTTTATTGGTCAGAACATTCTCCGAAAACTTGTGTTCACTTCTTCGCATCAATGGGGAGGCCATGACTTCATATCTTGCAGGGCTGCCCACAACGTCGAACAGCGCAGACGATTTGCTGTTTGACTGTTTGGTGACAACTGTGGATGTTTTGGAGGAAACAAATGAATTGCCAAAACCATCAGTTTCTTCATATGTTTCGCTGACAGTTTTGGTGCCGATTATTCCAGTGGGAGGTTCTGGAATAGTCTTCACTTCCAGGACACTGACCTTGCGTCTGGGTGTAGCGGGGCTTTGGAAATGGTTTGATGTATGGCTGAGCTCACCATTTGAGTTTCCCTCCATTCTAGGCTTGAATGTTGACATTGGTGACTTTGGTTGTTCGGCCTGCTTTCGGGCAGCAGAATGAATGGAGATGAATGAAGGGGAGGATGGAGCACTGCTTTGTCTAATAAGGGGTTTACGGCCCCCTTGGTTAGAAATGCCATCGGTTTGTTTTGAAGGACTTGCAGCTTTATTTTTCTCAACCACTTCACCCGTCTCATTATTTAGCTCGGGTTTAGCCTTACTGGACACAATGCTGATTTTCCTGATGTTGTTGGAAGGCTGGAAACTTTGTTCGGATTTCAAAGATTCATCAAACAGTCCTGATAACCCTGCAATGTCAGATTCAGATTTTAAGTTGGAGACGGAGTATAAGGCCTTTTTAATGGCTTCCTCAATGTCAAGGAGCTTGGCCAATGTTTGGTTTTTCAGGTCCATTATGTCCTTGCTTGCTTTTTCCAGATCTTCGAATGCAGTCTCCACTGAGGAGGTGCTCTCCAGGTCATCTTCATACATTTCCATTTCCACCTTCTTTTCCTCCTTCCTATTCTTTTTCCTGGCGGTTCTGCTCGGTGTGGCAATCCAAGCAGGGACATTCTCAAATAACATCTTCATAGATCCAACGTCTACATCGCTGGTATCGCCCTCCATCTCTTGCACTTGAGAAAGGATTACCTTGAGTTCCTCTCGTTTTCTTAAATTTTCAAAAATATCCATCGCTGCCTTCACGTTGCCTGTCATGATCTCTTCTTTGTGGACTGAGAGCCTCTGTCGTCGCTGATCCGCTGTCTCTTTTGCTTTCTTTTTCCTGAAAACAACTTTCTCTTCTGGGTTTTTTTGTTGATTACCATTCAGGGCACTTGGCTGGGCAGCACATGGATCTGTTGGAATGTTGACAGCTTTCCTCTGCAATTGATTGTTGGACTGGTTGGGTGAAACGTGAACGATTGATTGTTCTTTGAGTGCTGTACTTTTCTTGGTCTGCCTTTCTTGCTCAACCATATCATTAACTACTTTTACCTTCTTGGATAAAACAGGAACAGACACATACTCCTGCCTCTCTCTTCTCCCAAAGTTCTGGAGAGCTGTCTGAAAGCCCATATTAATTTCATCCCTACCTTCTTCTGCATAACTCTCTATGCTTTTCTGGATCTCCTCCGCTGCATTTATTTTCTGAACAACATTTTTGTCCATTTTAGTTTCTGTTGTTCCTGAACTTAATGATTCTGTCTCACTTTGACTCAGAGTTTCCTTTTTAGGTTGTACTACATTTCCTTTGGCCTGAGTTTCAACACTACTCTCTATTGCTTCATCAATAGATTTCTGATTACATGTGTCCTTTGTGGCCTCTCGATTTGGGAATATTATGCCATGTTTTCTGGTTCTTTGTGGGTTATATGATGATACAGTTGGGGTCTGAATACTGTGCTTGGTATTTGGTGGAATAACAGGGCTTTGTTCACCATTGGGGCAAGATGCGTCAAGTGCAGGTGGTGGCTGCATACTCTGTGTTGATTTTGTCCATTCTGGCTTTGGTGCGAGAGTTGGCTTCTGGCCATGTGGTTTCTCACATGCTTTTTGAGGGAGTTGGGGTGGTGTTATGTCTTCACAGCAAGAGGGTGTGGGGTTTCCATTTAGGATTGCTACAGGGTTTGTGATTGTTGTATTCTGTCTTGAAACAGATGGTGGCTCCTCGAAAGTTACTGAAATCGAAGGAGACAGTTCAGTGTCAGAGGGAGGCATGGATACAACAACACCCTGCTTCTTAACAATCTTGCCGCTTCCTGAACAAGCTTTGCCTGAATTCCTGTATATCATTGCTGCTTTATAGTCTCCCTTTGATACATTAACACTAGACCTCTCGAGAGACTGCAGAGCCAACTGCATGTTACCCCTTACAATATCCTCTTTCTCTGGGAGCTTGTGCTCCATCGCTGCACTCTGCAGCGACCTAATCGTTGCCTTCACATCTCCTTTAAAAACCTCAGCTTCTGCCTCTTCTTCTGATGTCTGAACATCACACTGAAGTTCTACAGGATGTGACAGTGAGTCTTTGGCACAACAATTCGCACTTACTGAACTTTTTGACCCTTCACCCTGTTCACAAGTCTGAAATGCATCATGGCTTTTTTGGCTTTTCATGGCTTCACTGACCTTTTGGTAAGTTGTTCTGATCTGCTGGCCTCTGGAGGAAGAATGCGTCTCTGTAACAGTTGAGGAGCTTTGCTCTTGTGCCGAGACTTTCACATTGTATATCTTTCCTGGGACAACAGTTTCACGCTCCACGTGCATACTTTGGCTCTTTGCCATTTCAAGAGATCTTTTGGCTGCTTTCACATCCCCGGAAACAATTTCTTCTTTCTGTGCTTGGCCTTCCTCCATTTCAGGGCCTTGTGTTGACAGGTCCATGTCATAGATGGTTCCTGGTTTGATGGCCTCACGCTCTACATGCATGCTCTGTTGCTTTGCACGTTCCAAAGACTGCATTGTTGCCTTGATATCACCAGCCACAACCTCCTCTTTTTCCACCATCATTGTTTGCTTCACTGCTAGTTGTTGCTTTGCTGTTGCGATATCACCAGGGATTATGTCCTCTTTCGGGATAGCAGTATCAACATCGTAGGCACAATCTGATGAGAACACCTTTTTGACACTCTTTACGTCCCCTGGCAGCACATCACAAATGGTCCGCTCCACCTGGTCTTTCTGCTGATAGAGGCTTCTTTGAGCTTCCTTGATATCTCCCCTCAATATTTCAATGTGTTCCCTTGCCAAAGGGTCTTCTTCCAAAGGCTCAGTTTGAAGACTCTTCAGGTACTGCAGGTCTCCTCTCTCAATGCAACTTGTGTACAAGTTCACATTCCCCTTTTCGTTGTCATCTATTCTGCAGGACGATGCAGTCCTCTGACCACTGGAAGTTGCGATGAGATCTCCAATGGTGGACTTTATGCCTCTCCATTCTATATCTTGACTTTCGGTTTTGGTTTCACAGTGGTGAACTAGCGAGTAAACGGTCATCTCTGCATGTCCCCCGGCACACTCTTGCATTAGGATCCCCTTTTTCATAGATTTGGTATGAATAAGTAAGCTTTCAATCATCTGGACAATGTGTACTATTCTTTGATCTCCATCTGGATTGGTGGCCGCTGTTGGCGGATTGACGGGAAGTTCTACCACTGTGGTGTTGACATCCCCTTTCTCCATCTCTCTGATGAGAGTGATCTGAGGCTTAAGTGTTGGTTTGCTTAACAACTGGAGCATGATGTTCCTGATATTTCCCTCAATAACCTCCTCATTCTGTATTTGTATGCCCTCTTTGCTCGCAAGCTGATACTTTGCCATGGTCACATTCCTAACCTCACTTGCTTCGATTATAATACCACTAGAGTGAAGGTAGGTCAGCTCGTGGAGACAGGTGAGGGTCTCAGCAACACTGTTGATTGTGATTTTGTCTAGCGGGGTGGTTTCAAAAAGCCAAGTGGTGCTTTTCACATCGGCCTTTGGTCTGTCCTCAACGCTGGGCACTAGGGTATCGTCGGCCTCCTTGATCTTGTCAAGGGGCTGTGATTCAAAGAGAAATGTGCTTCGTTTCACATCTCCTTTCCACTTGTCCTCTCTTTGGACAGTATTCACTGTGCCTTGCTCCTCAGAATCACCTTTGAGGCTGTCAATGGGTTGGTTCTCAAAGAGCCATGTGGAGGTTCGGACATCACCTTGCTGGACATCCGTAACACTCACCATTCTAACATAATTCTTGTGGGGAGCCTGGTCGGATTCAAAGATCTGCTTGTTAAGCTGCACACTGTTTTCAACAATGTCCTCTACGACCGGGACAGTGGGTGTATCTGGGCTGGTGAAGGAGTCCAACGGCTGTGTCTCAAACTTCCATCTGGCCGATTTCACGTCGCCTTTCTTGACATCTTCTTGGGTGACAGCTCGAATCACATAAATCTCATTATCTGCCTTGATGGCATCAAGGGGCTTTGTTTCGAACATCCATCTTGCTCCCCTTACGTCACTGCTTACAATCTCCTCTTTCTTCACAGTGGTGACCTCGTGAAACTGGCCCTCCTTGTCTCTGATGGCATAAAGTGGCTGAGATTCAAACATCATGGTGCTAGACTTGACGTCAACATTGCTCTCAGGCTTTTCCAAACAGGCAGACTTCTCCTCGAAAGGCTGATCATGGATCTTGTCCAAAGAAAAGGTCTCGAATACAAACTTCTTATTGGTTACATCCCCACCCTCGAGCTCAGTGACTTTCTGTTGGTCTGCTTGAACCTCGTCTTTCTCATTTATCATGTTGATGGGACGGTTCTCAAACATCCAGGTGAACTTATGCACGGATCCCTCCGGAATGTGCTCACCCTGATCCTGTGTGTCGGATGCCGTCACCATCTCTGAACCTATTTCGTCAAGGGAGCGGGATTCAAAAAGCTCTTTCACTCGTGAGACATCTCCAGACTGAACATCCACCTGGCTAACGTATCGGGCATCGCCTTCTATATTGGTGTCCTTCCGGATTCTATCTAAAGTCTCCGTCTCAAAGAGTCGCTTCACAGTTTTGACACCGACCTCGGGTTTAACAGAGTCTTGTGCTGTGACGCATAACTTTAAACTTTGCTCCTCGCTGTCCTTAATGCTATCTAGGGCTTGTGATTCAAAAAGCCAAGTGAAGGATTTGACATTGGTGTTCTCTATGGTATCTTTGTTGTTCACTTTTTCCGATTTGTCATACAGAATGTCCATTGGCTGTGTCTCAAATAACCATCTACAGGTCTTAACGTCACCTTTCTGAAGCTGTTCTTCTTCAGACTTGGCCTCTGTTTGATTGAATTTGGAATGAATTCCATCTATAGTTTGGGTCTCAAAAAGCCATTTGGCCATGTTGACATCTGCAGAATCAACTTCTCGAGTAATACCTTTAATGACTTCAACATTTTCTTTTCCCTCTGTAAACTGGTCAAGGGGTTTGGTATTAAACATCCACTTGTAGTTTTGGACATTGCCTTTGATTAACTCTTCTCGGCTAACTGTTGTGACTTCGTGGAGATTGCCCGAGGAGTCCTTTATAGCGTATAAGGGAGTTGTCTCAAATAATGCCTTGTTGCCCTTCACATTTCCTGCTGTGATATTAATTTCCTTTAAATCACTTGTCTCATCGCTATGAGTAATGTTGCTTAGAGGAATTGTCTCGAAAAGGTGTTTGAATGATTTCACATCACCCTTTTCAATCTCTTGTTCCTTGACGAAGGTACTTGTTGCTTTGCTGTAGTTTTCAAACATCTTCTTTGTGCCTTTTACTGCTCCTTGTTCATCAGCAGAGAGGGTAATTTTTTGCAAACGTCCGACCTCTAAGCTCTCACTAAGGGTGTCCATGGGCTGAGTTTCAAACAGCCAAAGAGAAGTCTTGACATCTCCCCCGTGTACTTCCTCCTTTTCCAAATTCCTCTCAGGGGAGTCTCCTTTTAGCATCGCCAACGGCCGGGTCTCGAAAAGTTTCTTTGTCTCACCAACATCTGCCTCTCCTCGGTTTTCTGCCGCAGTTCCTTCAAATGCTCCCACCTGTGCCTTGCCTTCTTGTATCATGCCGAGCGGCTGTGTTTCAAACATCCATCTCTTGCTGTCGACTCCTCCACTCTGGCCTTCTTCCAGTGATATACCCCGGATCATTTTAACTCCTTCCATCCCCTTGTTGATGGTGCCCAGTGGCTGAGTTTCAAACAGCCAGCGTGCGCTGCTGGTCCTGCCGGTTTTGATCTCCTCTCTGCAGATGGACCTGACCTCGTGCATGTTGCCGCTGTTGTCCCTGATGGCACAGCATGGATCCGCCTGGAATAGTTTAACAGTCTTCTGGATCTCACCCTTTTGTTCCTGGAGCTCAGACTTCAGTTTTAAGAAGCTGTAGTCCTCAATGGAGTTGCAGCGGCCCAGGTCGGTCAGCGTCTTGGACTCAAACAGCAGCCGCGCCCCTCTCACATCGCCTTTCTCAACAGGTTCTTTCAAGACGGTCTCAACCAGCTCACCCTCCTCTGTTTTAAGTTTGTTCAGCGCATCCATAGGCTGAGTTTCAAACAGCCACGTTGATGTTCTCACATCCCCTCGGACAGAGGTCTGCCTTCTGGCAAAGGCATTTTGTGGGGTACCGTCGACTTGCTGGAACACGGAGGAGGTGCCTCTGACGTCTCCGCCCCTGAGTTCTTCTTCATCCAGCAGTTTTCTAGTCGTGTGGCGATCGCCAATGTTATCCAGGGTCCAGTTCTCGAAGATCCACCTCATGGACGGCACTTCGGCCTGGTAGCCGGCATCCGCAGCCGCCGCGGAGTCAGAGTGGATGGCCTCCACCAGCTCTTCATCCACAATGTCGTTCAGGTTCTCCCGTAGTTCAGGGTGGATGTGCTTGAAGAGCCTTTTCAGCTCGTTCTTCTGTTGTTTCTGGTAGAAGGTTGAGAAGGTTTCCTTGGGTGGGGGCATAGGGAGGCCGGCAAGAGATGAACACCCTTCATAGTCCAGGGGTAGGGGAGGGATGGGTGGAGGTGGAGGAGGTGGCAGGTCATCGTCATCGTGAGACATTCCTGAGACTGTGACTTGTTTGGCTACATTGGCCATCTTAAAATTGAAAAAAAGAAACAGGAGATCATGTTAATTCCAGTGTTTTTTCGCCAAACGTATGGTTGAATATATGAAAAGCGTTCAATTAGCATGCGTGAAGCGAATGAAGCTATACTTTACCTTGTCCCTTGCTTGCTTGCTTTCATGTTTTGCACACCACACAGCATCCTCTATTTTGCCACGGTTAGCAACACTTCATAGCCGTTAGTAGATATCACACAAATGCGTACATTTAAGTCACTCTTGAAGGTCTGGACACATTAAGGTTAGTGTGTCATGGGTTTTTACGATAATTATCTTCATTCAGAGATGAAAAGATTCTGCATTTTTTGTATGTGTAAGTTATTTGCATTGTATTGAGTTGTTACAAGTTATTTGTATACTTGTATTGAGTTGCCTTTATTTGATATAATTGTATGATCTTGTTGATCTAGAGATTAATCATTTACATTATATATTGTTATTTTCATATCTCTTATTTTACTTTATATGAAGATAATGAAGACAAATAATAAAACTGCATTAAAAAAGATTTACCATGTGCTGTAAATCTCACTGAATGAATGATGTTATGCTTACCATCTTATATTGCAATGTTTAAAAGAATAGGTCAAATAGGATGATGACATGCTTTAAAGCCTGGGAGTGATAGTATTGTTGGAAAGAGTGGAAACATTCTAGGTTATGATGGAGTAAACTGCACAGAACACAGGTAGCACAACCACACACGTTAGTATTAATCATGAGTATTACACAATACCTTGCTGGCTTTACGTCTCGGTTCTCTAGTGCCAATGAATTCCTGAGAATAAAATGGATAATGCTTAAATGATTCACGTTATCAACGTATTCATTATTGACTGTACAGTAGATTTGTATACTAATTATATTACCTGAAGAGTATTACATGTATCGAAACAAAAGCAAACCAACTAGCCTAAGTCAAGTACAAGCACAAAAAAAAGTGTCAAAACCCAAAATAGAAAGGTAAAACCTCCGCGAACAATTTTTGCGCACCGCAGCTTGGAACTACAATAGGTTGGACCGGTGGCCATTGTGACCAAGAATAGCAGGCACCCCCCCCCCTCCCCTCTGCCCACCCTCCTCACCCCCCCCCACCCCACCCCACCCCACAACCTTCTCCCTCGGTGTAGGAATGGGAGCTATGCGAGGAACTCACGGGTGGTGCTGGGCTTCCTGCGGAGTCTGTCGCTGCCACTCTGGACAGGTAGAGCGCCGATCTGTCTCTGACGGAGGCCGACGGGATCCCTCGGGTGCTGCTGGTGGTGCTGACGAAGTCCCTTTGGGTCAGGCGCCGGGTCTTCTGGCCATCTGCAAGACGGGCATGGGACCACACGTTTCAGGTTCATCACCCAGAATATTGACTTCATAATAAGAGAGAAATACTGTGGTCCTGTGGAGCCCGATTGGCATCCGGGGTTGGAGTCCCGCTGGGGCCGCCCATGGGAAGAATGCTGATTTCAAAAGAATTGCAGATGTGGAAAAAAGTAGAACAATACCGTGTGGTTAAAAGAGCATGGCATCCACACTGCCAGGGTTGGGGGTTAGATTCCCAAATGCCATTAATATTACTGTACATTAATATTATTATTTTGGTAACACTTTAGATTAGGGACCACATATTCACCATTAACTAGTTGATAAGATCGTAATTTATGTACAACAACTTCCTTACTTACTATCAATAAGCAGTAATTAGGAGGTTATTGAGGGAAAACTATAATATTAAAGTTAATGGCCTAGTATGGTATGGTCATGCAGAATAATGCATGAATAAGTGCTTTATAATGACTAACAAAGAGCCAATACGCGTGCTTATAAGCAACTAGTTAATGGTGAATATGTGGTCCCTAATCTAAAGTGTTACCATTATTTTACATATAATTTTAACTTTTTCTGCAGGTAATACATCTTGCATCTTTCTTTTCAGTGGACATTACACCAACGGACAGAGCTTTGTCCCTCCCATTTCCTCTGTCCTGTCATCATAAACGGTTTCCATGTTGCATTAAGGTAATACAATTAATAAAGCCTGTATCGGGCATCAGGGCGTGCATTGATAGCAAGGAGTATTTTTAGCGACGTTGGCATGCCTGTTATCTCCTACCGCTTACTGCGTCAGTAAGCGATGGAAACTACA
Source organism: Merluccius polli (assembly GCA_030340625.1). Classification (NCBI taxonomy): domain Eukaryota; kingdom Metazoa; phylum Chordata; class Actinopteri; order Gadiformes; family Merlucciidae; genus Merluccius; species Merluccius polli. Next base: position 5,753 of record JAOPHQ010000323.1, on the reverse strand, counting down.
GAGCCTTAGACACAAGGACACTCTACCCAAGTGGGTTGAACAATGTCCCCAAATAGATGCAGAGTCGCAGACACACTGGAGTATATGGAGCTAGAGGTATTGTCGACATACGGTAACGCAAACCAACGCGATGTCAACTATTTTAACTTCTTAACTTTCTTCTTAACTTTTCTTCCAACTCATCTGCTACTTAATCCGCATCACTTATTTGAAACAGTGACTGTCTAAAGAATAACTCATCCGCCCATAGCTCAATTAGCCTCCGGGACTTCTCACAATCAATGTAGCCTGTGAAGAAAAAGGTGGGAAAATGTTTGAAGTAATGTAACGACGAGCGAAAAAAAAGGTGACAGCAGCTTTACGTACATTTTCTTGGACAATACAAGTGAGACTATCGGGAAAGACAAAACACACAGTGGCAGTTGGTGGGATTCTTGGCCGCCAGCGCGCCAGCCAGGGCTGGACCCTGAAACCCTAGAGGAGGAGAGGGTGGAAAAAACACACAACAGCAACTGCTTGCTCAGCTGGAGCTAGCGTGATTGTTTCGTGCGTCGCTTATTGTGAGCTCCCCACCCGACCAAACTGTCAACACCTGACCAGAGGAATGTCCACTGGCGGGCTGACGCGGTGGAAAAAAACTTTAGGCGCGGAAGAGATGTCCGCTATAGAGCTGAAACCGACCGAAATTAACACGTCGCCCTATCATTCTTGGGAGAAAAACAAATAACAGCTGAAATTAAGTTTGACTGTGAAAAGAAAACTAAAAAAAAAACGGTTACGAGTTTCACAAGGTCAAAAAATGCTGACATTGGTTTGTTTCTAATGATGGACGAGCTGCACCCGACACCAGACAAAAGGAAATATTTAACACTTGGAGGTTTAAAAACAGCCTCGAACTTTGGCTTGGGGAGGTCAGTGACCCAGGCCGGTGTATGTGCGCGTGTGTGTGTGTGCGCGCGTGCGTGTGTGTGTGTATTGGTCCACATTTTAGCTAGCCTCTCGTTTTTTACGCAGTAAGCTGTACGAGGACAAAGGGGCCCGATAGCCGGCGCCTCTCACGAGCCGGGATTTAAAGCATTTTCATAGCTGGGTGAACAGGCAGAATGAGGTGCATGTGGGCCTGTGTGGGTGTCACAAACCCCTGTAAGACCCAGAGTTTGATCATTTGTTATGATCAGTTAACACCAGCATAAAGGAGTGTCGCTAATGCTAATTAGGCTAATAAAACATTGACTCACTAAAGCTTCACTTAATAATAATTAATCTTATTCATAAAGCACTTCTCACTCAAGCAATCTCAAAGTGCTGTACAGGGTTTAAGCAAATTTGCACGAAGCCTGCAAGAAGAAGACAAGTGGGAAATGAACTTTCTGGGGTTTAAAGGGTAAATAGCTTTGGTAGCTTTGGTTCATCTATGTTTAAAAGACTGATTTGATGATTAGTTGCCATCACCCGACTGCCTGTTAAGATATTCCCCATTTTGCGTACTCCCCAGGGGCTTTAAAAATAAATAAATACTCATTTAAACTGACATCTTTAAGCCTCTGTGCTGCGTTCTCCAGCAAGGGCCACTGTCTCTTCTCTCTCTCTATCTCTCTCTCTCTCCCTCTCTCTTTCTGTCTCTCTCTCTCTCTCTCTGTCTCAGTAACGTGAGGCACAGTAATGCGAGGGGCCCTTGGGGGCCACCGGCAGCTGTCCAAATGACAGGGAAATGCAGTTGGTATTTATTCTGCGCCACCACCTTTACCACCATCAGCTGCTTACGGCTGAAGACACATTCACAGACTGCAATGAAAAACCACCGTCATGTTGAGAGCCAGGGGCCCCTCCCACAGGGAGCCAGACCTCCCAAAAAGCACATCAAAGCCTCCTAGTTCACATCAGTGACCTCCTGAATGCTCAGATCAGATCTGCTGGATCCTGGTGGTTCACACTGCGACCACGGGGCCCCAGAGATCAGATGTGGAGCAGGTCTGGGGCCCCATATAAAAGTGCCCCGCCCCCCAAGTCTGCCTTTAATATGAATCATTCATGATCACTAAGCTTCATTTTGAAAGCACAAATTAAAATGGTGTCATAATGTGTGTCCCATTGCGCCTCTATGTGTATACATTATACAAGTAGTGTACCCGTGTATCGTCACGACAACCCTATGGAGGCCAGTGATTGGCTGATCTCTGTGTTTGACCCGCCATTCCTGGCTATGGATGGATTAAGAGCTGAGAAATGATGTCTGATGACTGCAGAGAACCAATGACCATAGTCATACAAATTCATACTATTATGCCAAAATATTACCGACCAAATGACCTAAATATATGGACCAAAATCATCTGGGGCCAACCTGTTCCATCATTAAAACACACAAACACAAAATTTGGGACACAAAGAAATCGTCCTGTAGAAGTATTACACTCAATATTGCGCCACAATATTAGCATACTCTTATCAAGTCATGACAATAAATACATAGGCCAGCTAAATAAATTGAGTCACATTTATAAAAATGTATTGAAACTCAAATTGATTTCCCTCTTGTGAAAAAAACATCTCTAAACTGAAACTTTATCAATCACAAAAAGTATATTACAAAAAAGTAAGTATTTCAACATTTTTCCCTCCCCAAAGCTGGCTGTTAATACTCACATATGTGCTATCCAGCGTAGCGCTTGACTAAATCTCTTGTGGGTCTGATAAAGTTCCCTGATAGATCCTCTCCTTGAGCCTGGGTGGCGTTCGCCTCACAACTCCTCCAGCTGCTGCACTCGGATGTGTGTGTATCTCTCTGGGAGCGTCTCTCTCTGTCTCTGTATCTCTCTCGGTGTCTCAGTGTCTCTCTCTCTCGCTCTCTGAGTGTCAGCTCTATCTCTGGTCTACTGGTCCCAGTGACAGCTGATTTTTATCAGAGCCACTGACAGGGTCAGGGAGGGGCGGGGGGGGGGGGGGGGGTGCGATTGACTATTTTGGGACGGTGGGCTGTATACCCAACTGAGTCTATCACCTCCTTTAGTCACTGCCATGGGGGGGGGGGGGGGGGGGTGCGGAGAGTGAGGTGGGGGTGGGTGGGGGACTCCCCTCCTATTCCCACGGCGACCCTATCAGCTATCTATAAAGGGCCAATGGTGAGTCCTGGATGTGATGTCACCGGGAAAGATGATCCGATATTAATACAACCTCACCTTATAACACCTTATAACACCTTATAACGGTGTGTACTTTGGTGGTCTATTGATAAGATGGATTGAGTATTGAAAACAGCCTCTGGTCCTACCGGGATGTCCTATTGGTTCATGAAACTGTCCTTATCCTCCTACTCAATATGTTATTACAATACTGGCATCTTCTTTAGTGAGTAGTATCTCACAGGTTAATACTTAAGATGAAAATGCTTGTATGGTTGTAGGTTGTAAGGTTGTAGGTTGTAGGTTGTAAGGTTGTAGGTCGTAAGGTTGTAAGGTTGTAGGTTGTAAGGTTGTAAAGTTGTAGGTTGTAAGGTTGTAAGGTTGTAGGTTGTAAGGTTGTAAGGTTGTAGGTTGTAAGGTTGTAAAGTTGTAGGTTGTAAGGTTGTAAGGTTGTAGGTTGTAAGGTTGTAAGGTTGTAGGTTGTAAGGTTGTAGGTTGCAAGGTTGTAGGTTTTAAGGTTGTAGGTTGTAAGGTTGTAGGTTGTAAGGTTGTAAGGTTGTAGGTTGTAAGGTTGTAGGTTGTAGGTTGCAAGGTTGTAGGTTGCAAGGTCGTAAGGTTGTAGGTTGTAGGTCGTAAGGTTGTAGGTTGTAGGTCGTAAGGTTGTAAGGTTGTAGGTTGTAAGGTTGTAAGGTTGTAAGGTTGTAGGTTGTAAGGTTGTAGGTTGTAAGGTTGTAGGTTGAAGGTTGCAAGGTTGTAGGTTGCAAGGTTGTAGGTCGTAAGGTTGTAAAGTTGTAGGTTGTAAGGTTGTAGGTTGTAAGGTTGTAAGGTTGTAGGTTGTAAGGTTGTAGGTTGTAAGGTTGTAAGGTTGTAGGTCGTAAGGTTGTAAGGTTGTAGGTTGTAAGGTTGTAGGTTGTAAGGTTGTAAGCTTGTAGGTCGTAAGGTTGTAAGGTTGTAGGTTGTAAGGTTGTAGGTTGTAAGGTTGTAGGTTGTAAGGTTGTAAGGTTGTAGGTCGTAAGGTTGTAAAGTTGTAGGTTGTAAGGTTGTAGGTTGTAAGGTTGTAAGGTTGTAGGTTGTAGGTCGTAAGGTTGTAGGTTGTAAGGTTGTAGGTTGTAGGTCGTAAGGTTGTAGGTTGTAGGTCGTAAGGTTGTAAGGTTGTAGGTTGTAAGGTTGTAGGTTGTAGGTTGTAAGGTTGTAAGGTTGTAAGGTTGTAGGTCGTAAGGTTGTAAAGTTGTAGGTTGTAAGGTTGTAGGTTGTAGGTTGTAAGGTTGTAAGGTTGTAGGTCGTAAGGTTGTAAAGTTGTAGGTTGTAAGGTTGTAGGTTGTAAGGTTGTAAGGTTGTAGGTTGTAGGTCGTAAGGTTGTAGGTTGTAAGGTTGTAGGTTGTAGGTCGTAAGGTTGTAGGTTGTAGGTTGTAGGTCGTAAGGTTGTAGGTTGTAGGTTGTAAGGTTGTAGGTTGTAGGTTGTAAGGTTGTAAGGTTGTAAGGTTGTAGGTCGTAAGGTTGTAAAGTTGTAGGTTGTAAGGTTGTAACCGAGTCTCCTTCGAGCCTCAGGAGCTGTGTCACCTCTCGGAAACGAAGGCATGCGCGGCGCGGCGTGCCGAGGTCTGCGTCACGGTCACTACCGTCACCCACACCTACGCGTCTATCTTGGGCACTGCGGCGTACGCATTGCTATGCTCGTACTCGTCTCTGTATTTATCCTTCTGGGATGAGCCCACAGGATGCGCCCACAGGATGAGCCGCTACCATCTTAAAGAACATGAATCACGGTGAAGCTAACGCGCTAGCTTACGGGGGGGCGTATTTTGTACTCTAAATACCACCGGCCTTGACATTGTTGCCCCGCGGTAATTTTAGATCGGTTGACTTCACTCGTCGCTTTTGTTCGGACGCTTTCATGGTCTCTAGCTCAAGGCTTTCACCTGACAGGGGAGATTAATGGGTCATATGTGTTCAGGTTCAGACACAGCAACAGAAAGTGGGCTACCGGCTCACCGCCTTCCAGAAAAGTCCACCTTTTCGGTTTCAACAGTCGAACCGTTAGACAACCTTGACAAGTTAGCAAGGAAGGAAAGAAAGAAAGAAGATGACTTGATAACAACTTGAAATAGTACAGGAGTTGTTACACAATGTGGATAGATATTATAAGAAAGAAGAGGAAAATGACCTGATGCTAATTTTAAACGGTGCTGTCGTCCGGTTCTATGAGGAAACCAGTTTGGATGACAACAGCAACAACAGTTTTGACCTTTATACGAGTCACACGGTCCTGGAAATCCTTCAGCCGTCTCGCTGGCCTGGTCCGATTTCACAGAGCATTACTCACCATGGGGGTATCTGGGGGGTCTGAGAGACCCCTCCGGAAGCAGGACGTCTGTTGTGTCTCTGGGGCTGTTTTCATCCTGGGCTACCTTCTGTGAAAATACAACGATTGAAGCGTCATTTATATAGAGCTACCATCATGTATTATTGGAGTGGATAGTTATTATTAATATAACTATATATATATATATATATATATATATAAAATGTTTTGGAAACAAAACATGATAAAGGTATTAATGCAATGCAATATTTTATGATTTCTTTAATGTTTACACATGCAACACACACACTCCTCTCTCTCTCTCTCTC